>VZRL01002376.1:956625-1003765 GCA_013397895.1 Origma solitaria
TTTTTTTTTTTTTTTTTTTTTTTTTTTTTTCTGTAAGAGCTCCTTTTTCATTGTGTGTGTTGCTGTTGCCCACGCTGATGCTGGAGGAGAGCATCTGTGCAGTCTGCATAAATTGATCCAGAGGGTGGCTGACTGTGCTTGGTGCTTCCTTCAGGTCACGGCTGCCACAGTTTGCCGCTGTGTTTTATGCGTGCATGAGCACGGGCACACACATCCAAGAAGTAGGAGTGTGAGTTGTGGGAGCACTTGTCAGCAGCCCCCACACATGCCGCTTGTGATGCCTGCTCGCGGAAAAACACAGAACAGAAAAAGCCAGGGAGGTTTTCCTCTGTAAGGTGAAGCTTGTAGGAGCACGCCTTGCGTTGCTTTTGCTGTTAAAAGCAGATACTTCTGGGGTTTTTTTGTTTGCTTCTAGGCCACTAAATGCTCCTGAATTCTTTCCTGACCCGCAGTGATGGCAGCAGTATCTCAGGAAGGGAATCCTGTCATTCCCTCTTGGACCAGGCGCAACCCCTGTGTCAGTGGTGATGATCCAGGAGTACTTTTTACAACTAATGTGAATAATTAGGGGGTTTTTGGTAGGGGTTTTGAACACAACAGGAGAGAGGGTTTGGGGTGGATCCCCTCCCACCCCTTTTTTTTCCTTGATTATGAGCAGTTTCTGAGTGGTTGTGCTGGTTGAACAATCCGGAGAAAAACAGCAGCATTCCTGCAGGGGCTTGCAAGAATTTATACTGGGTTTTTGCTGACACCTATTTTTATATCAGAGATGGCAAAAACATACTGACATATCTAGTCTATCTGCTTGTGAATATATTTCATTTCCATATGCATCCAGCCTTGCAGTGTGTTTGATAAGTTGGGTTACTTGTTTTAGCTCATCTGTGCTTCTCCCTTTCCCTGGAGCTAATCCAGAAAATGTCTTGAAAGAGAAGGTTTTGTGGGGGGAGAAGGAGACTTAATTTGCATCATGAGGAAAATATGAAAAGTTTTCACAAGATGTGATGACTACATTTGATATCCTGTAGTTTTAGTTAGTCTAAAGTGATTTGTTTTCTCCTCTCTCCAAATCTGCATGATCTGGGGGGATGGTGATCATCTATTATTTTCCTTCTTTGGTATTTTAATCTAGGAATAAAATAACTTATTTTACAAATAGGTTCACTATCTGACAGTATTTCTGACATTTTCCACTTACTCTTATCTTCCTCTGCCATGAGGTAGATTCTGTTTACTCTTTATAAAACATTTTGCATTATAAACAATGTCGTTTTGCTTAGGATCTTCATCCTTCTCTGCGGGAGATGGAGAAGCATACTGGGCAGGAAAGCAATGATTTTTTCTGGTATTCAGAAGAAAATATATAAATACATACTGTAAACACACACACAGACGCCTGCACAGTTAAATTAAAAGTTAATGTTAAAAAAGTATGTATTTCCAATTAGTGTCCAGAGAAGGGGAATGGAGCTGATGAAGGGTCTGGAGCCACAATGTGATGAGGAGTGGCTGAGGGAGCTGGGGTTGTTTAGCCTGAAGAAAGGGAGGTTTATGGGGAAACCTCATTGCTCTCTGCAACTGCCTGAAAGGAATTTGTAATGACCTGGGGTGAGTTTCTTCTTCCAGGTAAAAAGTGACAGACAAGAAGAAACAGCCCCAAGTTGCCACCCTGGGGGTTTAGGTTGGATATTAGGGAAGTTTCTTCACTGAAAGGATAGTCAAACATTTCCCAGAGCAATGGTGGAATCGCCATTCCTGGAAAAGTGTGGTGTGTGGATGTGGCAGTGGGGATACAGCTTTAGTGATGAACACAGTGGTGCTGGCTTAAAGGTTGGACTCAATGATCTTACAGACTTTTCTAACCTTAATGATTCTGTAATCCTAATTATCTCTTTGTGTTTTAAGCTTTCTCCTGCACTGGTATTAATGGCAACATTTGACATTTCAGTTACTCATTTTCTACTGGTGATGAATGGATGAATGAAAGAATATAACTGAATTCAAGTGGGGAAAAAAAGCAGTTTTATAAGAATTAGCAAGGTAATGTAAAAAAAGATCATGAACTTGTATAGAAGTTTTCACTAGCACCATGGAATATATTTATCTTTTCAGTGCATGTATGACATCCCATGAAAAATGTGTAACATTGACAGCATATGGTGCTTCACGGCAAAAATCTAGCACTTACAGATTTGTTTAGCAATTTTGTGTGGTTTTTACCCCATGTTATTGTGCTTCTCTGTACTTCAGGAGCAATCCACATATGCATTTAGGTCTTGCATATTTACTGACATAGATTTCTTCAGAAAGAGTAGTAGCTGTTCACTTTTGGGAACTGTGGAAATTAGGTAAATGTTCATACTTGTTAAAGTTTATTTTTAGCTACTGAAAAGAAAACAAAAAAGATTTACCTGAAGATTGTGCCCAAATATCAGAATACTCTATGTTTGTGCTGAGGTCCTGGAGCAATTACAAGAAACTAAGAGAATCTATGAAGAAGGAATGTGCAGTTCTTTATTTTAATTACTGCCCAAACTGGTAGTTTTGACAGATATTTCTTGTTGACTATTGCCTCCCTACATTTAACAATATAAAATTTAAAAAGCTGATTTCTTGATTTACATACTCATTCCTATTTTATCTTATTCTTTTGCTTTTTTATCCAGTTCTTTTAATCCAGAACTCATAATGAAATTCAAACTTTCAAAACAGTTCACAAAATCAGCAATTTAATGCATGGTTTATTACTTTGACGTTCATAACAGCTGTAACATAAATAAAATAATAAGATATTTACAGCACAAGGGCAGACATTTTTTGTTATAGCTGCTTTTCATATAAGTTCACATCTAAAAAGGAGGGGAAGTACTGAATTATATAATTCACTAAAGTTTGACACTTAGAATTTGTGTTATAACAGCACTTCATAGGCTATAGATGGGGCTGTTTCAAGTTCTGCTGTAAATCTGACTTTACAAGGCTTTAATGTTCTGTAGGCTAATAAAAATCACTCTAGGATTGAATGTGTGAAATAAAAAATTTGGTGATTTTAATATGTTTTAGTGCTCAGGGTATTTTGTCATCTTAGATGTTTTTTCACCAGGATTGTGTTGCGCTTGGATTTTTGAATAAATCTTAAAGCTTACCTTCATGTCTGAGGGAGAGGGGGGAAGAAAGAAAAGGAAACAAATAAAAAGGCATCCCAAAAATAGAAGTCTTGCATTTGCACAGTAAAGTTTAAGGTACCAAAATGAGCTTTTGGCACTGGAGAAAAGAGCATAAATATTGAGCATGAAATATTGTGTAATAATAAGTCATAACATTTTCACATGGTTGAAGTATAAGCCTTCCAGGAGCTACAGAGGATAAGCTGTAAGCCCCAGAAAGTCAGCTTTTCTAGAAGGCTACCCCTGTGCACTGCACATCTCTCCTTGTTTGAAACATCTGGGGTTTAGCAGGAGAGGAGATTGTCTGACCTGAAATTTTGAGGGTTTATGTAGTCTTGGTATTGTTTGAAGGATTCACCTGCTTGGCAGTCACTATGAAAATGCCAACACTTAGGAAGTGTGATTAAAAGTATCCATCTTGATTCCACATAAGCAGCAGGGGCTTACAGGAGTTAGCCCTCAGCCAGATGTGCTTACTTGGCCATTTAGGCAGTCTTGGGGCAAGGCAATGCAGGGCTGCTGTAACAAGCTGCCCAGGAACCTTGCTCCCTTCTCTTTGTGGTAGTGATGCGAGAACAGTGAAAGCTTTAGCTCAGGAACTGTATTAACATTTACTGTATTAACATTTCCCTCAATCCCCATGCTATTTTGTAAGTTACGCTAGTTGTGTGGACTACTCCAGTAGCTGTTTGTGGCTCCCTTGTCTAATCTGGAAGGAGTGGACTGTCACATGCAAGGGTGACACCAGCCCACCCATGACCTGCAAGACTTTCAATGACCTCATCTGGGGGAAGGAAATCCATGCAAGGGCAACATACTTGTGGGCAGGAGGGACCTGGGATCAAAAACCTACAAATTTCTCTCATGCCAGCTCCTTCCCTTGTGTCTGTTGGCTTGAAGCCATTAGTTCCCTTAGTGAATACAATAAGCTTTCGTCAGTGTTTAGTGACAGCAGTGTGCTACCCTTCTTCACCAGGTTGTGGGGTCCCAAGTGCCTCTGGCATTGCTGTTGCAGCCCATTTCCATGCACAGGACAACACTGCATTTTGTTGCTATTGGGTGAGGAAGAGAGAATTGGGGAAGCTGTTGACTCTGCCCACCAGAAAACCTGTGCTGTGGGGACCCAGGGGAGCCCCAGCAGTCACAAAATCTGCGGCACACAGTGTGTGTTTTGGACAAGGGCACACGGTTGTTTTGTCTGTAATTCAGCTGCTGGGAGGGACCCCGTGGGCTGGGCTGGGCTCTTTTGGGCTGGCAGAGATAGCCAGGCTTGCACAGGTGCACGAGAGACCTGCCAGGGATAAAAGGGGAAGTCAGTGTAGGATAAAAGCAGCTCCAAAAGATAATGTGTCCTGTCACCTTGGTCCCTGGCAAGGTGGCCAGCTGCCAGCTCCTGCCATCCAGCTCCAACATGAGCTTAAGTGGAGTTTAAGACTGCTGGCTGTTTGTCTAATGTTCATTGTTCTCTACAGGCAATTGCGGAAACTTGTGTAAAGTTTCAAATATGGGAGTGAAAAAATCAGGTTTTTCAGATTTTTAGGTGCTGCCTTCATTCTGGATATGTAAGAAGGTGTGGTCCACAGCTTTCCTCACAGTTAGGCAAGAAAGTAGCATTTCGTGACTTTAGACACTGTTGCTTTGAAGTAGAGGAAGGGATTGAAAACTTAAGGGGTGTGTGAAACTATGTCCCCTTTAGATATACTCTGTGGAAAAAAAACAAAGGCTTTTTATTAGTATTATTTTTCCTATAGCTAGACCTTCATTTGAACACTTTTGTATGCTGTATTGTTTACTCATGTTTTTTAACTTGAGCTTAAAGCTGCCAGGCAGCTGGGGACTTCTTTTCCCTAGCTCTTGTCCCCAAGGAATTACTGGACAGGAAGCGAAATTCCTCCTAGAGGTAAGGCAAGGACAGGAGCTTCAGGTGGACACATCAGAACTCCTCCTAGAGAAAGGGAATTAAAATATCTTTGGTGGTATGAATGCTTTATTTGCCTCAATTTGCATCCTTTGAATTCGTATCATACTGAAGTCATGCTCTATCAGGAAGGATAGTTGCTCAAGTGCCCAATATTGTGAGCGTGCATGATAGAAAAATCCTCTTATAATGACAATACCTGGTTGGAGTATATCTGGTTGTGTGTTAGAAGTGTTAGACATAGGAGGTTTTGGTTTAGGAAGTGTAAAATAATGTGCCTGCAGGCAGCTGTGCAGCTTTGGTGTGAGGAGGACTGCGCTGGCTGGTTTCAGAGGTGTAAAACAAAACAAAACAAAAAAATTGTGCTCATTTTAACCCTCTGTGCCGTCTGTAGTTTCATTTCAAAGCAGGGGATCTCTTACTTTACGCAGTTTCTATTCCCAGTGACGGTTTAGTTAAGGGGCAGACGCACAGGCAAGTCTGAGCGCAGATCAGTTGTTTGCTTTGGTTTTATATGCATTGGTATCAGCAGTGCGTGGTGACTTGGCAGCACAGCAAGTCCTGTGATAAGAGTGAATGTCTGGGCAATAGACTGTCCCCATGCTCCACCCTGAAATCTTCTGGGTATCTCCTGCTCTGAATGGGCTTGAGCATAACGTGAGGGGTATGTTATTACAGATAGGGAAAAAGCATCTGAGCAATTATTCTTCTTGAGAGGCGCTGTTCTGATTTGAAGGGAAAGGAGGGGGTTGGAAGGTGCTCTGTGTTGGCATCGTGGTGCCCAGTGGCTGCGTGTGGGCACCACCTCTGCTTATGTCCTGAAGGTCCTGGGATAGATAAAGCCAGGTTTAGGCACACACACTTTTAATGACATAACCCTTTGGGGGTGGCTTTGTGTACTCATCTAGTACCAGATCAGAAAATAGGAGTAGTCTTACTAAGCCTTTTGCCGCATGTTTGTTGAGGTTGTGGAAGCACACAGTGAGGGCTGCTTTTGCATTGTGTAGAAACCAAGTTCTTCCTTGGAGATCTCCTTATTTTTACTTTTGAATGTGTGTGGATTTAACTGAAGAACATGTGTTCACACAGTTGTGCTATTTAAATTAATGTAGGGTGACTCAGTGTGTATTCACTGCTGCAAGCCCACAGCAACTGCGACAGAACATTTTATTGTCTGAAGACAATGCTAATAATGGTAGCATTAAAACAGTGTTGTAATTTCACAAGACAATATTCTGTTCCCAGAACTGCCAAGTGACAAAGAGACTTGCCATCGTCAAACAGGGGAACAGGAGCTGACCTGCAGTGCAAACAGTGCCCTCTGCTTCCGCTGGGCTGGGCTGGGCTGGGCTGGGGTGTCTGTCCTCTCTCTGCTGCCGCTTCCCGGAACCTGCTCCAGAGTTTGTCACTGCAGCGAGCACCTTTGCAAAGCAGCCACTCCAGGGGTCAGCTGTGCTGAGAGCTGTTCTAACACAGCTGCTTCCCAGGGTGATCCTGCTTTAAGCTGCTTTCATCCTACAGGTGAGCTATCCACCAGCATCTTGGCCAGCCCACTGTTTTGGCTGCCCCTCACCTATCGCTGCTCTGGTGCTTGGTCCCACCAGGTATGCAGTTCGCTGAAGGACAATTCAGGATAGATGTAGTGTTTTGCAGTTAATACATTGTGGATGCTGTGGCATTCCCATACTCACAAAGCAGTGATTCAGAAGTGATGCAGTTTACAATTGGTCGTGCTTTTCTTTACCATGAGCTTTGGTGGGGGTATTGTAGGGTGAAAGCAATGTGGCTGTGGTGACTAGAGGAGGGTAGCTGAACTGCCTTTGTAGCTAAGATGTAGCTTATAAGTGCAAATAAGTTTGCTTTATGAAATTAATGAGCATTACATATATGTAATTAATCTTTAGCATCACCTCTTATTGTGTAAAAACAATAATGATTTCTTTGTCAAAAGAGTTGTTAATAATGCTTGGATCCTGAAAACAAGCATGCAGTGGTGGGAGCTGTATGCATTTATTCCTTCTGGGAAATATTAAAAATAAAACATTTCCACCCTCATAAATACTCCTTTCCAGTGGGTTCCTGGTATGCTGGTGTAATAGTCACACTGGATGATGACAGCATGGACAATATGATGAGAAAATGAACTGAAGAAGAGATCACTGGCAGTGCAGAGATGCTGGTTGAGAGATGCAGTGTGGACAAAGTCTGTAGTACAAAGCCATTTGGAGGTTCACTGGTGGAGAGCACATCGCAAAGTTTGCTTCTATGCATTAATAATTAGCAGATAAGATAGCTAGGAATCCTGACTCTCAGTTTGCATTGAACATCCTTAAGATGTGAAGCCACTGAGTACTTGCTTCTTTATTGATTTCCAGCAGCATTTCCCAGGAGCCATGTGACAAAGTACCAGAGGGTTGGGCTTTGATTTCAGTAGCTTCATTATGGAGCTGTGCTTATCTCTTAAAATGGATGCTTTCAAAATGTAGTTTGTATTTGGTTGGGACAGTGAAGAAAAAGAGCTGATTTAAGGAAAATTGAATGGGGGAAGAGTGTCACATGTTTTGCAGTGTTGAGATTCCAGGCATCCTTGCTGTGAAAAATGGGAGTTTAATTACCCAGGTTTTGTGTGGGTTTGCTGAGTTGCTTTAGTTTGTTTGTTCTCTGTCAGTTTCTAATAATACTATTATTTACTTTCACTAAACAGAAAAATTAATTCAGTGATCTCTGTTGCTCAATGTCTGCTGGGAATACTGGTATGGAGTTGTATCACTGCAAATATTTGTATGTTCTTGCTTGTACTGCTGGCAGAAATGTTGGGGAGACTCAAACACCCTAACTCAAGATTGCTTGCGTGTCTTCTATTTTCTTGTGACGAAATCATTGCACAGTTCTGCCTCAATGTGATCTTCCATGAGCTGCAAGGAGCAGATCACATAATTGTTATTGAAGTGGCTAGCTCAGTCCGTGTGATATGTACCACAGAACTTTATGGAGTACCCTCAGCAGTTGCCCTGCCTAATACATGTTTGGGGGCATCAGAACATCTCCTTCGATTAGACAGTTTCTAAATAGCGGTATTATACTTGTCACTTGATTTTGTCCCAGCATATCATGTGTGTCCTGTGTGTCCCTGCATACCTGTATCACTAATACAGGGAATTTGGGGCAAGTATTCAGCATGACAGCCAGGCTTGCACAGAATGGCACAGCCCATCAGGCCTCAGTTTAGCCTCTACTGACAGTTAAACACCAGCATTAGCAGCGTTTTATTCTCCTCATCCCCTTTCCTGAACTGATTTCTTAATGCTGTGCACAAAGCAGTCCTGCACAGCACTGCCTCTTAAGTCACTGCCTTGCTGAATAAGTTACAGGTGCCTGCTGCTGAAAAGGAGAGATCATGCTTTTCTTTTTCTATGTAGTTCTTGTTCTCCTCCTCATGTTTTCTTGATTTCCTCAAGTCATCCTGTTTTGTGTGCTGTTGGCAAGTAAATCACCAAGAGATGCAAAAAGCAGAAGAGCTGAGGAAATGCCTGGTGCATACTGAGAAGCAAATATTCCAGTCTTTCAAGCATGAAGAAAAGGAGAAATGGAAAGAGGTGGATATAGATGGTGATGAATTTAAACATGTATTTATTTATTATTCTGCCTTCCGTGTCTGGATCATCTGCTGCTGAGAAGAGGGTGAAGCAAAGAAACACTGATTTTTGGCACCACTGAAATAGAGGTAGCAAGATGGGATCAGAGAATCGTGTAGGTTGGAGGGGACTTGTAGAGGTCACCTAGTCCACCCTGCTGACCAACCCAAGTCCCATTTGATGAGGTTGCTCAAGGCCACACATGGGGCAGTCTTGAGCATCTCCAAGGATGAAAGTCTAGCAGACCCTCTGGACTTCTATTTCAGTGTTTCACCTCCCTGAAAATAAAAAGGCTTTTTTTCCCCTGTATAAGGCTGTAATATCCCATGTCACAGCTCTGGTTGATGCTTCCCTCCCTCCCTGTGCACCTTTGAGGACAGTCTGTCCCCTCCCATCAGGCAGTAGCAGGCAGTGGGTAGGTCTCCCTGTAGCCCTCTCTTTTCAGCACTGAGCAAACACAGTGCCCTCACCCTCTCCCCCTGCACTCCAGCTCCTCAGCTGGCTCTGGTGGGTCAGCATGAGTCTGGCACCAGGCAGCCTGTGCTGCTCCAGGCAGCATGTCTACAGGAAAAACTTTTCTGTGCTGCATCCCATGTGTATTCGGAGACTGGTTCCACTTTTCATGTCAACTGATCGAAAGCTCTTTCTTTTTTCAACCTTTTTTGCACAGCATCTCCAAGAAAGTAACATTTTCAAGTGCCTGCATGTAGTATGATGTCACACCAAAATCTATGTATAATAGAAAAGGAAAAAAGCAACAGTTAATTCTTAACTCAGTTGCTTTTATCTCTCGAGATGTTCATTTTTGTAACTATCCCTATCCAGCAAGACTTGATGCTGACTTTTTTTCTTGAAGAACTTAAAATGTGTTGTTCAGTATAAAATTAAATATTCTGCAGTCAAATGCAAACGTCCAACCCAAAAAGGCAGATGCCTGTGTGTAAGTCATATTCTGTTAGCAGGTGAAGTGGAAAAATGGCCCTTAAATAGTTTCTTCTGCTGCTTCCCTATTTTTTTTGTATTAGGTTGCCCCCGGTATTTCAAGAGCTTCTATGCAGATCCTGTATACTCGCACAGCAAATCCAAACACAGTTTAGCAGGGCAAAGAACATTTGGAGACTGGCTCGGTGCCCAGAACCAGCTTTTAACCTCTGCAAAGGCCCTTTCTCAACAATGCTGAGTGTGGTGTAGATATCCAGCATTTTCTAGCTAGGGGAGAAAAAAAGAAAATATCAAGGTAGAATTTCTGAATCTTAGTGAATCAGATGTAACAAGTACTGGCCTGAAAGGAGGTATCAGTTTGTAAAGATCCTAAGAAACAGGATCAGGCATACTGTAAACATCCAAGTTAATAAACGGAGAGGTACAGCACTTCATGAATTCTCATGTAATTTTTTAAGATATCCATTGTCTCTCAGTTGAAAATTCACACACAGTTACTCTATATGTATATTCTAAAAACATTATGGGTTTCTGAGTATGTGGTATGAAACAGTAGGGTTTTAACTGGTTTTTGTGCTGACCATTAAGTATTTTCTAATATATGTGTCTAATTTAGGCTTTGGACAATGCATTTTCTTCTTACAAGTAAATTTGAGAATTCCTCTAGAGTAATCCACCAGCTCATCAAAGAACTATTGAGTATAAGTTAAAGCAAATAGTATGTCAAGAGATTGACAACTTGATTTTATGTTGTTATTTCACACTGACTGAAGAAATTGGATCTGTCTCTCCATCCCAAAATGAAGTAATCCCAACACAATATTGAAGCACTCGTGAAGAGCTGTTCCCCATAGCATGATGCTCCTCTTGGAACTTGAAATAATGTGCATCCCTTTATAAGGTGCATGAATAAAATATTAGAAAGGTAGAGTTTGTGACCTAGTTAGAAGTTATGTGCATGATCTCTTCTCCTTGGTTGAACTGAGGAAACAACTAGAGTGGGGGATGTCTTTACATACAGCAAGCTGTATCTTAGTTTTTGGTTTGGTTTCTTTTGGTGAAAGGGTCATTTATGAATGTGTGCTCTTTTTGATTTGGGGCTGAATATAAAATAGCTTGACATCTGAAAACTTAATATGCACAGTGAAATTTAATTAGGTAGCTGCATAAAAATCAAAGGGATTCTTTTGTAGACAGGAAGCAAGAATTCCCTTTTGGTACTTGAAGCACATATGCAGCTAAGTCCTGTTTTCATCTCCTCCTCTGCAGCAAGAGCTGTAAGTAATAGATGTGTATGATCTGCTGCCAAGGGTGATGGGCCAGGGATATGACGAGGAATGGACGGTCATGCATGGCGCCTTCTTCATATAGCAAAGGTGCATGAAGTCTAATATTTCAAAAGGAAGTCTTTAACTTTGTACATTCCAGTTTGAATTGCTAAATTTGGTCTCCACAGACACCAAACACCTATTTCATGGTCATAGTGTGACTTTTAGATGGTAAGTACCTCTTGAAAGTATGTACAGAGTCTCTGATTTTAGGTTTAATTAAGCATTTCCATGAAAAATACAAGCTTAACTTTTTCAGTACCTGAATTCATCTTTCTTTTTTTGGTAAAAATTATGAAAAAGTATATGTGTTTATAAAAACATTTTTATATCTATAACATGGACTAACTGTTGGGAAAGGCAATGGGCTTCAAATGTGCTCCAGTTACACTGCTCCAACGTAAATAATTTATTTCAAAAATTGGTTTTCTTTTGTAGTGGGTTAGGCAAAACTGAATAAAATCAGATTTGTTAAAATTCTGTTCAGTGTTAACTCTCAGAATTAGAGGTTACCTGCAAATTTTTGTGAATCATAATTATGTGAGACTCTTTATAAAAACCCCAACAAAACACAGAAAACCACAGCTATGCAAGTGGAGAAGTAGAGGATTCTATTATGGGAAACCCAAGGTATGCTTTTTGAGCAAGTTAAGATACTGACACATGCAAATGTGAATATTTCATATAAACTATCAAACTTTTTAAATCACCTTTTGCTGGCAGTACCAAAGCCAGCAAAATTTCCCAATGTTTCATTCAGGCAAAGATCAGTGATGAGTTGAATTTCATTCTCTTAAATATTTCCATTTCTCTTTTGTGGCTGTGTAACTGTCTTGATTGTTTGGCATTTGTTTTCTTTTGTTTTTCCCCTCTTTTTTTTTAGAAAAAAGCAGTGAGAATATTATTTTTAGAGAGAAAGATGTTTGGGAGGTGTTTTAACTTTTTTTTTTTTCCCCAGTCATGGGAAACGTAAGCTTACTCTCCTATTCCTTGCAACTTGTGGTCCCCACCTCCTGCTGTATTACATGCGCTGTAGTTACATGCACTCAGCAGAGCACAGGCAGCAGCTTCGAGCTCCCTCTCCACTCCTTTACAGGTTGGCCAGCTTGGGCACAGAGCATTCCTCTCTCTCTGTGTCTGCACATGTCAGTGTGTGGTCTCCTAATTAAGATTTGTTGTCATTCAGGTAGTTCAAATAAAGTTTCATCTGTGGTTTTTCACTTTTCCTGTTGTGGTATTTCTATGATTTTAATGTTCAAGGACAAGACTTCTCTGAACCTGCATGGAGGCAAAAAGCAGAGGAGCTATAAAAAGTATATTTAGGTATAAATATTTTAGCTTTTCATAAGATGCATTTAGTTGGCATGATGTTGCCTACCTGAAAATTGTTTTATAATAATTTCATTCAATTTTTCTTTCATTTCAGTTTTCATCAACAAGGTGAAACAGTCTTTGCTTTAATTATTCTTCATTAAGATTCATATCTCTGAGTTTGAACTAAGATAAGCTTTGGCAATTCTCAGGTTGTGGTTATCTAAAGAGGAGCCAAGCTGAGGCTTCCTGCAAGTATTTCCAGCGAGTAAAAATAGGAAAAATCAGCTACAATCCCTGAATCCTCACTACAGTGCCTGCATGCTTACCCTAGGCACAGGGCACACCATGCTTTTGAGTTAGAAGATGCTGAGGAAGATATGCCCTTGACAATGTCTTTGAGAATTTGTTATGAGATATGTCCCTCTGCTGGAGATAATATCCAGGGACAGATGTCTCTTCCATTCTTCAGATGTTTCTCAAATAAGAAATCCAGATGTTAGGCTGGCCTCTTTCTCCATTTTAAAATCCTCACTGGGTTCTCACTTGCGTGGCAAACACTTTGGTCATTCCTTCCTTTGAGATTTTTAAATTTTGAATTTGCAATGCCAGTCACAGGACTCTGAGATTTGTTTTTCTCATGTCATGGGTGTTTTTTATTGTAAGGATATTGAACTGGCAAGGGACCAGCTAAAGGGATCAGTGGTAGAACAACGTGGAGTTTTCTGTAGTTTGTATGTTACACTTGCAGTTCAATGACTCTTAGTTCTAAAGGTCTCAACCTCATTATGAAGATATTATTTAATGAGTCTTTTGAATGTGTTGTGTTACTAGAATGGCCTGGCACCACAAAAGGTAGGAGAGCTTCTCTGCTGCCAGCACCCAACCTGAGTGTGGATGTCCCCAAGTCAGTCAGTCTTGAAAAGGAGCATCTCTCCTTCCTCAGTGATTTGCATATCTTTTTGCTTGTCAAATGCTCAAAAAACCACATATCTAAAAAATGGTAGAAATGTTTAGAATTTACCTAGTTACAAACTTAAGATCCACAAATCTTGTCAGAGTGATTGTTAAAATTTTCCACTTGACCTTGATTTCACCAGCAGATAAGAGATTTCCTGTTGAAATTAGGATAATGATCCATTGCAGTATGCCAGCTGCCCAGCCATTGTGGACTGTTTTTCTAGGCGTTCCAGAAGGCTTTTTTGGAGAGAAATTTGAATGAGTGTGGGATTTTATAGAGAAAAAAGCTACAGACAAATGTCAGTTCAGAGGAGAATGTGGTAGCTCACACCCATATAATTGAGGAAGTTAACATTTTTTTGCAGTCTGAGTCTAGTCCAGAGTTTCTTATCTTGGTTTGGGTGCTCCCTGTCTAGGTGTGAGGTATTTTCTGCCCTCACAGAGCAGATTAAGTCTTAGGTGAAGCTCAGGTGGGAAGCCAGCTTGTGTACATGGCTCAGTGTCATGATTTTTTGTGATTTTGAGAAGTCTGACATCAGCTGTCCTTGTGCTGTTTTAGATGTCAGATGGTTTAGTCTTTTTTATTTTTTCTTTCTATTATTTCCCTTTCTCTTTGTTTCTTTTTTTTCCCAAAGAGAACTGAAAAGATAAGGACAGTTGCTTTAATTATTCATCTTGAGGCCATTTGCACCTGTCTAGTAGGAGCCAGTGACCAATCATTTCTTTGCACATATCTCAGCTGCCATGTGTTTGGCATTATATCAACATATCTATTATTGATTTTTAAGAGAAGTGCTGTGGGGACACTTCCTGTTCCTGAAAGTATTGTGGAGATCAATCTTTCCTGTTGGAGTGAACCAGGCTGGATGGGGCTTTAAGCCAGCCTGGTCTGGTGGAAAGTGTCCCTGGCCATGGTGGGGGGGTTGGAACCAGACAATCTTTAAGGTCCCTTTGAACCCAAACCATTCTATGATTCTGTGATACAAATCTGCTTGCACAGGCCTTGTTAAGTCACTTAAAGGGGAAAAGTTATCTAAGAAAGAGTGTCAATGAGAGATGAATGGAATGGTGACTGTGCACAGCTGTTAGTGCACACCATGGCAGCCATGCCCCCCTACACTTGCCTGTGCAGAGAAGGTCTGTCCATCACCAGAGAGAAGCATTGAGCTCTCAATGGTAACAAACATTTTCAAACTCTGCTGTGCATCCAGTGTAAAACTACAGAAACATGCCCTGCTGTATTTTCATCTGAATCATACAACTGCAGGAGAAGTGAAATCCTGGACCTCCAGATCCAGGAAGAAATCCAAGAAACAATTTTAAAGTGCCTAAGAATCGACTGAAGTACTTGCCAGACATAAGTTCTGTTGCCTTCTTGGAGGCCAGGCGTTTGGCAGTGGTTTATCACAAGTAGGTTGGTTCTTCCAATGCAGGGCTGGCCATGTACTGTGTTGCAAATTCCACAGAAGGAGTGGGACAAGCAGAGCTTGTTTATTTATGGTCAGTTTATCATCTTCCTTTCATCTTTTCATGGAGAAAAACAAGCACATATAAGTTGGTGGTGGCCTTTCTGAGTTTCTCTGCGTTGGGACTGGACTGGGCCATAGATGGAGGTAGCTACATACTATATAGCTTCCACTGTATACTTCACACTGATGTTCACATCATAAATGTGTCTGTTTGCATTATTACTATTGGAGTAAGCTGCGTGTATGTGAGTTATTATATCTATACACTTGTATCAGTTATTAAGAAAAAGTGTGTACTTGTTGGTACAGGAAGAAGAAAACTTTTTGGTGTATGCACTTATGCACTTAAGTCTGTGTTCTGGAGCTGTCTTAGAAGCCATTGTGATGGTGAGTCTTCCTCAGTTTGGCATTTTTGCCCTTCTGCTGGCTGTCCCCAGCCTCACAGCAGAGAGGAAAACTCTTCCCTTCGTCCATCACTGCCTTTATTGCACATAAAAAGAGGTGTAGAAAGCTGCATCCCACAGCAGAGCTGTTTTCCTCCCAAATGAAAACACTGACTTATTTTTCCCTTACCTATTGTGTACACAAATACTTAATTACAGGAATATTATCTCAAAATTTTTTAATTATGTACTATCCTGTCAGCCAATTTATTTTGAAGGTATTTGCAATTATTTTTAGCAGGTAACACAAAATACAAAGGTTTGGATGTTCTTTCTGTGTGGAATTTAATAACTGGTTTAAATCTCCAAAAAGTAGCTAATAATTTTGGTGAGAAAAAGGAGAAGGTATTGCATATGGAATGAAAGATGTGTTGATTGACTAGACAGGAGTAGTGTTTTGTAAATACAATACTGCCATGGTTTAAAAAAGCATTGTCTAAAATAAGTCGAAAAAAGGAAATAGGTTAAGAAAAAAAAAGCAAAATTTTTACATTTTCAGTCATTTTGTGCCACCAGTTGAACATTATGATAACTCCTATTAATAGTCACTTCAAAGAGGTATTGAAAAGTAAATAAGCAATTCTTAGTACACTTATAAAAATTAAAGAGTAAGTTTTAATGCTTTTTATTGTTAGTTTGGGAACATATACTGTCAGCTCTTCCAGCAGGGGAGGTATGGAGGGTTTTTAAGCACACAAATATTTTGCTCTTTGACCTTAACTTTGAATATGGGAAAACAGATCATCACTGTAGATTCCCTGTTTTCACGTCAAAATCAACTAGCCGCTGCCCTGAGATGACACTTAACATTTGCATGTTAATATTTTCCCTCAGTTTCTAGCAAAGTAGCTGACATTGATTCCAGTGTCTATCATAGAAATACAGTGGTGTTTTTTCTTTACAGTATTTTCTCTCTACTTCATTTGGTAATAGCCAAAAACATTACAGGGATTGTTTATCCATAACAAAAGCTTAAAAGGCACAATTTTGTGTTGTCCTTCATCAGTGAATTAAAAATTGCGTTTTGACATTTGGCCCTGTTTGCATTTATACATTGATCCCCAGCATGGATGCATTTCATCTCATACCTCGGATACTGTGTCATTTATGAGCTTGTGTTCTGAGCCTTCCCAAATGACCTTTTAATTAGTTGTTATTATTACACAGCTCATAGGCTTCAGCCATGCTGATGTCATCATTTATCTCACCTTTCATGTGGAATAGTCCTGATTGCTGTTCTGGCTGCCTTGCACTTCTTCCCCCCCTTTCTCCTGGCATGGACTAGCCTCGGTCTTGTTTCTGTAACCTTCAATATCACAGCAACACTGATGTGTATGCAGTGTCACTACTATGTTGTGTTTTGGGTTTTTTAATGCCTTTTTCATATATTGTTTTTTTTTTTTTTTTTTCAGAGTCCCCTGGAGCATTGCATTCCTCTGTTCAGAGTGTGGACGTGAGTTTGGCATTGCACTTTTACAGGTACCTTTTTGAATTAACATGCACTTTTTTTTCCCAGGGGTTGGTAAAAGGAGTGCAATTCCAGAAAGACTTTACCATGTCCTCCTCTCCTGTCTGGGGAGGTATGTTCTGGTAATGAATTTCTCTTCCTCCAACTTTACTAGTCAATTGGGTTGGCAGATTCATTAGTTGCAAGTATATAGTTCCATACCATTTCAGAAAGATTGAGGCTTTCTCATCTTTTGCTGGCCTCAGTCATGGAGCAATGTGTATGTCAATGTTGCAGAATCCTTTTTGGAAGTACTCCAGTAGTTCCAGGCTTTTTCTCACCCTTTATTCCCAACCTGTACTTTGGTTACAGTTTTTCCATTCATTAGATTTGTTTTAGCTTTTTACAATGGAGACTTCCAGTGCAAGTGAGTGCTTCTAGCCTTAGTCCTCCAGAGCTTTCTGCTATTTATTTTTGTTATTTATCTGAATCCTTTCTGGAAGTATTCCAGTAGTTCCAGGTTTTTTCTCATTCTTTATTCCCAACCTGTACTTTGGTTACTATTTTTCCATTCAGTAGATTACATTAGCTTTTTGTAACAGAGACCTTCAATGCAAGCAAGCATTGGTAGCCTCAGTCCTTCAGAGCTTTCTGTTATTTATTTGGTTATTGCTACTACTTTCAAAATATGGAGTCACACAGAACCAGAGAATGGGTGAGTTTGGAAGGGAACACAGTGGGCCATCTGGTCCAACCTTCCTGCTCTAGCAGTGTCATCCAAAGTACATGGCACAGGATTTTGTCCAGACAGTTCTTGAATATCTCCAGTGAGGGAGACTCCACAAGCTCTCTGGGCAATCTGTTCAGTGCTTGGTCACCAGCACAGTAAAGAAGTTCTTCCTCATGTTCAGGTGGAATTTTCCATAAATCACATTCTGTCTGTTGCCTCTTGTTCTGTTGCTTGGCACCTCTGAGAAGAGCTTGGCTCCATCCCCTTGGCACCCTCCCTTCAGACACTGACAGATGCTGATGAGGTCCTCTCTCAGTTGTCTCTTCTCGAGGCTGAACAGGCCCAATTCCCTCAGCCTTTCCTCACAAGAGAGATGCTCCAGTCCCTTCATCACGTTTGTTGCCCTCTGCTGGGTCTTCTCCAGGAGTTCTATGTCTGTCTTGTCCCGAGGCACCCAGAACTGACACAGCACTCCAGATGTGCCTCACCAGGGCTGAGGAGAGGGACAGGATCACCTCCCTTGACCTCCTGGCAATGCTCTTCCCAATGTACCCCAGGACACCATTGGCCTTCTTGGCCACCAGGGCACTGCTGGCTCATGGACAGCTTGTTGTCCACCAGGACCCCCAGGTCCTTCTCTGCAGAGCTGCTTTCCAGGTCAGCCCCAGCCTGTGCTGGTGCCCGGGGTTGTTCCTCCCCAGGAGCAGAACCCTGCATTTGCCCTTGTTAAACTTCTCAGCCCATCTCTCCAAGCTGTCGAGGTCCCTCTGAAGGGCTGCACAGCCCTCTGAGGAACCAGCCACTGCCCCCAGCTTTGTGTCATCAGGGAACTTGCTGAGGAGGCATCTGCCCCCATCCAAGTCACTGATGAACAAGTTAAACAATACTGGGCCCAGTAGAGAACCCCGGGGCACACCGCTGGTGACAGGCCTCAGACTAGACCCTGTGCCACTGGTTATGACCCTTGGGATCTGCTGTTCAGCCTGTTCTCAATCCATCTCACTGTTCGTGCATCCAGTCCACACTTCTGGGTTTTTCTGTGAGGGTGCTATGAGACACAGGGTTGAAAACCTTGCTGAAGGCAAGCTAGACCATACCCACTGCTCTCCCTTCGTGCCTCCCGGTAGTTGTTTCAACACAGAAGGCAATCCAGTGGTCAAGCATGATTTACCTTTAGTGAGGTACTAAACTGATACTAGTGAGGTAATAAACTGGTGCTCCTGGTCACCTTCTTGTCATCCATGTGGATAGAGGGGGCCTCCAGAACGAGGCACTCCATCACCTTTCCAGGGATGAAGGTGAGGCTGACTGGCTGGTAGGTCCCCTGCCCATTTTGAAAGCTGAGGTGCTTTCTTCCAGTCCTCAGGCACAAGCCCATCCACAACACTGAGCTTGATCTCAAAGTCTGAGCAAAAGATGAGCATTAAAGCTTAAAATCTTTAATTCATCTCAAAACCTCCTAAACAAAAGGGGGAAATCCAGTATCAGGAATAATGGAAAGAGTAGCTTCATCCTTGGTGAGTACAAGGAAGTGAGCTGAAACCCACATGGGCAGGAGGGGACAGGAGCTGAACATGTGGCACCTCATAACAAAGGTTGCACAATTCTTGAAAGGCTGGTAGGGTACCTCTGGTATTTCATTGTAGCAAAGAAAAAAAACAGTAATCAATATCTGATGTGTCATGTGTCAAATTAGCAACACATTTCACTAATATACTTAGTTTTAATTCTGCTCAGTAGAAGGCATTTCATGTTCATCTGTTTCCAATCACCATATTTGGCTCCAGAACATAAATTTGCATTGTGTGGGGTCTTAAATTAACGATTATCGCTGCTGTTTTATTTCAAGACAAAATGTTAAGTCTAAGTGTACACATGGCTAATTTAAGGGTAAAAATCTGTTCCCAGAATGTGGAAATCATCTCAGAAGCCATTTTTGTCAGCTGAAGAATTTGGGAACTTGAAATTCTAGATATGTTTCATACATGGTATGAAACTAAGGCAGCAAAACCATTTTAGCTGTGCCAAGGACTGACACCAGGAACATTCAAAGATCTGTGTTAATTTTTGCGATCACAAGCTAACCTACACTAATTTTACAGTCATATTTTTACCTTCCTCATGTCATTCTGCATGGAATTTATTTCTGCCGTTTTAGAAATGGGGTTCAATGTTTTGTGTTCATACAGATGCTCCAGTAGATCTGTAGTTTCATTGGAAATATATTGCTCATTTTGCCAACAGAAAAAATTGGATTCATGATTTATGATGAAAGCAGCATTCAGTCCTGGATGGGGTGACACAGCCAGCCCTCCCTCTTTAATAGCTTTTAAAGAATGTCTTGAAACCAGTCCAGATCAGTGATGATCTGGAACTGGGAGTGAGGGACATGTTCAGTGGAGGGGCTCAGTTCCAGCGGTGGTGGGGATGGTGTGCTGGCAGGGCAGCTGGACAGGAGAGGTTATCTTTATGCAGCAGGCAAGAGCAGGTGAAAAAATGGACACCATGTGTCCTCACTTGAGGTTTGGCACCTTGGTTTCCGCATCCCATTATTTGCCTGGCTCAGGTACCTTAACCCTGGGTTGCTGTATTTCAGCTAATTACTTTAAAAGTTTGCTGATACTCATCTCTGAATGAAGATAAAGCAGTAGATACAAGATTGCCACACCTCTATCCAATTTCTGGGTTTGGAATAAATTTCTTTTGTTACTTTGGGCAACCATACTCAATCCTGTATTTAATTTCCAGTTTGGAGATTTACTTTTGTTTACAGAAGAGGGGAGATCTATTAATGTGTCTGTGTATCAGATCTTAGAGGAGACTGGATATGTAACAGTGTTGGGGTAGTCTGGTACTCTAAGGGAGGGCAGGAATGGAGGAGTAGTTTAAGCAGTCTTTCTAACCAATAGCCTGTGGCACCTGTGAGGACAGGGTGAAGAGCATCCCTAGGTCAGGACTCCCCAGGGACAAGCCTGTTGTGTATCTCATCATGCAATCAGCCCATGAAAGGGGTCTGAAGCATTGCCAGAAGGAAGAACTGGATTTACTGAGGAGTCTGCAGCAAACCTCAGCACTCATTCAATTGACTAGTCAGTATTTCTGGTTGCTGGATTTGCTCCACTATTCATTTTGCTCCTGAAAGGGTGTGGAGCTCTGAGCCTGGTATCCTTCTGAGGATATCCTTCCTGCCAACCACCCGGTGCATGTGGTGCCCCTTTGCCCCCAGCCTTCTCAGCCCAGCAGACAGTGTGCCCCAGGCATGGAGGCTGCAGGAGAGAGAAGATATATCTCTCTCCTGCCACCCAAAAATGGTCTGGGTTAGCAGGAGCTTTGCTTCAGGAGGAGCTCCACTGGGAGTTTCTCTTTCCTCTGCAATGCCTTTATGCTGGCTCTGTTCCTTCTGCAGGATGTAGGAGCTGGGAGAGAGGAGATGCGGAAGAGAACTTGAGCTGTCTCCTCCTTTTTCCTATAATCCCCCTCTGTCCTTGTAATCTACTCCTGCTTCCCAACTCACTGTTCACTGCCTCCTTCTCTATTCCTAACACCTTCTCCTCTCTGCTCTTTGCCTGGTTAATTGCATTTCTCTTCTACTTCTCTGTGTCTTGTCATTGCTCACTCCTTTTGTGTCTGTCCCCACACCCACAATTCCAAGTTTTGGGTTTCTTGGAGCTGGGATGCCTCCACTCTCCCTGTGCTGCCTTTCTCTCTCCATTTAATTGACTGCAGTGGTCATGACTCAATACAGCTTTTGTTTTCTTTAAGATGGTGAGGATTTTATGGTTTCTTAAAATCTGTGGTCAGGAAGAATTTCCAGCATCATCATCATAACTTCACCAAACCCCTCAGACAGGCAAAAACCATTCAAAAGAGTCTTGGACTGTCTGATTTCTTAAATGCAGCTTTCCAAGAATATTGTTTTAGTGAAGAGTCATTAAATTAAACAGTTATACAAAGCCACACTTTGAGTGTCAAATTTGTATATGAAGTGAAAGTTTGACTGCTCATTAACAAGTAGCTAACTGGATGTTCATCTCCAGTTAAATAGGTTATGAACAGTTTGTGAAGATCTGTAGTTTAACATGTGGATTCTGTGGCACGTATTTCACATATTGCAACCAAGAAGAAAATAAACTCCATGTATTCTAACAGCAAACAGCTCAACAGCTGTAGTCAATACTGGTATAGTCTGAGGGGTTACACAGACAAGCATGTGACCATGCACAAGTGTAGCACTTGTGTTGAGTTATTACAGCTGTACCATTAATTACGACTTCATCATAACAATTAAGACCTAAATTGCATTGTGTTTCAGTGCCAAAATTGGTATTTTTAACCATCTGCCTGAAGAAGTCTTGAATATACAGATATGTCTTCAAGACATAGTGTTATTCATTATTTCAGTTTGCTTTCTTGACTTCTAACAACATGTACCTTTAGACATGAGGCTGGAGAAATGTAAAATTAACTATCCCGTGGTATGGGAAAGTGTCTGCTTATCTAGAGAAAAACATAGCTGTACCAGTCAAAAATAAAAGATACCATTCATGGCATTGCTCTGAAGGTTGCAGTGCCCTGGAATGCTGCTGTAAATCATGTATGATTTGTTTTTGTTGGGTTCCCCCCTCCCCCCAATTATAATTTTTAAAAGACTTGATTTGTTTTTACATAGTCAAAAATTTTATAGTGTGTTTATTTAAGAAAAAAATTAATATGCAGTGTTTCATGTGTGTAAATTTGCAATGCTTAGAAATGGTTAACTCAGGGCAATTAGGTTGTAGACATTATTTTTAAATAGCCATGTTGACCTTACTGCAATAATATCTCATGTTACAGAAAAGGCTGCTTAATACAAAGAGCTTTGACAAACAAGACCCCACAGCTAATCAGAAGAGTGCCTCAAAGTCCACAGCTGTCAGAATTAGGCCACTCTATTGTATTCCCCTGCCTGAACATTATCATTTTTCTAATGGTACTGCTTTTACCATGCCCATTTTTTAATTGTGCCTACTGTACTGCCTATTAAACGTGGCCTTGTAAGTTTTCAGTATCAGTAGAAGATGTTAATTAGCTATATTTTAATATTTATTTCTAAAGATTAAATACTTGTGTTCATGTATAGAATTTATTAAAAAGATTTTCCATGTAACAAGATAGGCTGTTAAAATAAGAGAGAAAAAATTTAAGTATAAATAATTAGATGGCTTTCTGCTTTCTTGCTTGTAAAATCTTGACAAGTATTATAAGAAATATTCCGTATGCTTGGGCACAATTTCTTTCAAATATATTTTCACAACATATAAGAAACTTCAGGAAGGTGCTATTAAGCTTGTTTTGAAACTGAAAATAAGCATTTTCAAAATATTCTTTTAATAATTAAATCTCTAAAGGAAAGGAAATGTTAAGTATTATATATTTTTCCGTTTATACTAACCCTTTGTGGATTCTGGTTTTTTCACTGCATAAATTGTTGGAATTGTTTTTCTTTTCTGATCTGTATTTGTTTACTTTGGGTCTTCATGTATTTGAACATTTCTGTAATTTTGCAGGATTAGTAACTGCAAGAGAATGTCTAACTGAAGGTGTTTTCATTGTGGGTTTATGGTTATTTCTCCCAAAATCTGTTCATACCTATGATACTAGGTTTGTTTTGTGTATTTCTCATCGTAAAGAGTTTTAGAGAACTTTTGTCAATAAATAAGAATCTAAACATGGCACCCTGATATTTTAGGATTTTGGGCCTTTTATGACAGTCTGGTAAATTTTTGCCTTTCCCACAAGAACAAGCTGGCAGCAGTGTTTATGTACAAAAAATCAGGGATTGTTGCACTCTTTTTAGAAATGGGAGATTGGATCAAATCCCCGGTCCCCAAACTGGGCCAAGTTTCTGACCTCCTGAGGAGGAACTGACTTGGTCTTCCTATTTCAGCTGAAATGTCCTACTTGCTAGAAATTATTTAATTGCACTGGAGCAGGGTTGGTAATCCAATTTCCTTGTCAAGTACCCTATGTTACCTTTTTTCCTCTTTATGTAAAGAAAACTTGCAAATACTTTTTTTGTGAGTGGAAGCCTTTGAAAGGAAATGCTGGAGAAGGATCTGTCTCTACATACTGAATCACAAAATTGTTAGGGTTGGAAAGCTCCTCTGGAGATCATCTCATCCAACCTGCCAAGGCAGGGTCACCTAGAGCAGGTGACACAGGAACATGTCCAGGTGGGTTTTGAATGTCTCCAGAGATGGAGACTGAGCCACTGTAGGCAGACAGAAATGCTCAGAAGTGATTCTCAATTTATTAGCTGAGGGAAAAAAGTCTTGGCAGAGGAACATGTGCTTCAAGGCTTAAGTATCAGCTACCCAAGACTTTATGAGCACTGCTGTCACTTAAACGGTGAAGAGAAACTCCGTTTCCCCACAGAATATGTCATTTTAGGTGTGTGTGTTTCAGCGCTGTTGAGTTTTGAGGGCTCATCTTGAGGCTGCTTTCATAGGTTTGCGTGAAGCAAGGTGCCAAATACCCGAGGGAGGTCATATTGCCTTGCGGCGGTAGCCATGAAGGAGGTGAACCTACAGAAGTCTTCTGGTCATGGGTCCTCAAGTCTTTGACTACAAGGCTGTGTTGGTAGACACACTGCACATTTGATATAAACATTCATTTTGAAAATCTATACTTGCACTTTATATGTTTGAATCTGGCTTGATTTCTTAGTATTTCCAAGAAAACATGCAGAAGTTCTTCTAAGCTAAGCTGATTTATGTTTTAGGGCTTACTCCATAATGTAATTAAGGCCAAGTCTGATCCCATAGCTGCACTGATATGCTGCAGTAGAGTGCTTTAACATTCATACAAGTTTTCAAACATTTAAAGGATTTAGGATTATGTTTAATTTATCCCAGTGTGACAAATGGCTCGGAATTGGCATTTTGAAAATACTGCTGTCAAGATGTATCTTCTATAGGTGAGTTAATGACTGTAATTTTTTTGGTGAGGGGCACTGCAGAAGTTATTGATCTGTTTCCCAGCTGCCTACTTACTGATGACACTTCTGCTCCTGTTGTTGAGGACCAGACTTGGCAGTGTTGTGGGGGCCACGTGGGTGATGGAGGCTGAAAATCCTGCTAGTGGGGCGATGTATCTGTAGTAATACTAGAAGGAGGGTATTTTGCAGGTGTATCTCCACATTTTTGCAGGTAGACTTTTATTTCCTTCTTCGCAAGTGTATGTGATTTTTACAGACCTATTGCCACAGAGATTTTGGTAGCTTAAAATATATCTCCACTCTTAAAGTGGACTTTGTTTAGAATTACCATGTATTTGAGATGGGAACTAAAATGAATAGTATTCCATTTAAAACATTTTTGCTAATTATAATTTTTAGGCCCTTTCCTGATTTCTTTGTTTAAATGAGCGACTGAAATTATTGCAAAGAGCACAATACTGTCTAAGCAGCACAGGAGTCCAAAGAAAACAGATTTGATTGCCACTACAGCTTTTACAAACACAGCCTGTAGTATTGCTCTAAATAATAATATGTTTTGTATTGGTTTGTACTGTTTAGTTGAAAGTTCAGGAATTAAATTTCCCTTTCTTGGGTACTTATGAAGCCTGTTGAAAGAAATAAGACTTTTCATTGTTGTGAGGTATCTATAGGGCAATATTTAACCCAGAAGCATCACAGAGACTGTGTTATTGCTACTGGATAGGAGATGTAACAGTGATGGATTTCAGAACTAAAAAGAAGCAAAATACTTTCTAAAGTCTTTTCTTTCAAAGAGGCATCTCTATCCAGCTCTGAGTGAGCTCCAGCTGTATGTTACAGGGTTACTATGTAAGTATAGTTGCCAGGTTGCTTGCCTGTTTTCCAGATGTTTATACCTCCATGGATTTTCCAGTAGCTACTTGAATTTAACAGTGTTAGCATTTCTGGTTATGGCAACGTCCTGCTTTAAGCCTCACCATTTTCACTGCACATTGAAATAGAAACAGTGCTCAGTGGTGACACTGTTGTATTTATGGAGAGTTTTGTCTTAAAAGTCTTTGATGTAAGAGCAAAGCAGAATAAGCATAAATATATCAGCCTATATTATGCTCAGCTATGCAAGCTATTGCTAATGATGCTAGTTGTAGTTTGGGGTTTTTGGTTGGAAGTAATACATCAGCAGTGGAAAAAGTGACTGCCTTTGCCAAAGTTGCTACTTTCCCATTTGGTGAAATTTCTCTTGTTCTTGTCTACATAATTCTGCCATTCTTAGTTTTAGGTCACTGTAGTTCACATTATTCATGACCTTTTGAAGGTCTAAATGTATACTTGAACAGATAAGTATTGCTCTTACTGTTCACTGTTTCGTGTTTTAGGGAGGAACAGAGTTGAAAATAGGCACTTCCATTAGTATTTTGAATCATGGTATATCTAAAAGACTATTTCATCTCCTCATGCTTTATCTTGACAGTTAATATTATGTGAGACCAAGTCTACATACTATACACATCTTTATCTAAAATTGGTTTCAAAAATGAAATACTGCTGCCATTCTGGATACGGTTGACCTTTTATCAATTTCAGACAAGTTTACTTAGGCTTTGCCTGTATTTTTTAACTTAGCAACACATTTATGTGAGGTTTACAATGGCAATTATCCACAGAAGAACTTCAGTTTTAGGCATACACATTGTATAACTTAGCAGGTAGACCCATAGCCAGTCATTCTCAGTGAAGCCCTCTTTGTAGGCTTTGCAATGACTGTTAACAAACCAGCATCTTCATAATGGGGCCTGCAGCTCTGAAGTGCTCCCAGGTAATAGGGGAACCTGACATTTTCTATCTGTGTCCTGTGTTCCTGTGCCGATTTTGTTTCGTGATCTCTTTGAGTCCTGTTGTAGCCACTTCATGATTACTTACGCTGGAATTCATGTCTTGTTTATGGTGCATCTTGAGGTAGTGGTGGTTATATTTTATCACCTGGAAAATAAAATTGACACGGGTCTTTAAATATCAAGGAAAGCAGAGTAAAGGCTGTCAGCCTTCATTATATTTATCCACTGTGCATCATCCTACCTTCTGTGCAATCTCTTCATCTGCTGTCCCAGAGCGATGAATTAAGAGCATTAGCTTCATTGTAACTTTGTCAGGTGAAGCAATGTCCTCACCAAAGTCAAGGACAGAAATTTCACTCATTTCATTTGGGCCACATTTTCACATTGCTTTTTGCTGCCTTTTTTGTAACTTGGATACTGCTAAAATGTGTAATGCTCTTCAATGGATACTTTTAGACAAAGACTGGCTGAAACGTGGTCAATGCATAGGAGCTACAGGGCACCACAGAACCAGAGGGAAGCATGTTATTTACTGTCAGTTTACATCAGTCTGTATTTAGAATGCAGTTTTAGGTATGAGAGAAAAAAATGAACTCTATTACTGCACAATACAATTGTATTCATAATAGTGCTAGAAATAAATGCTTGCCACAATGGGGTGTGTTCATAAATTTCTCATACATTTCAAGAAACTGCATATTTGGAATATATGGACCTGGGATTCCAAAGTTTCTGCATAGTTTATCTCCTCCTGCTGTCTTGGCTTTAAATCAAGGAAAAAATATTTTATAGGAGATTTATTTGTAGTTAAAGTTAGTTGTATAGCTATTGCAGCTCTAGGTTGTGCTGTGTTCCCCTAAATCACGCAGATAGTGCATTGGTTATTTAAATGTGAATATCTGACAAACATATTACAGACTCAAGAGTGATTAGAGTATGATGCCTAGAATGAATTAAATGCTTTGAATCTCTGCCTCTGTCACAAAGGAATCCTGAATTGAAGTGTCTGGCTGAAAATGCAGTTTTAAAACCCCAAAACTTTGTACGTTTTGTATTCTACTCAGTAGGTCTGCAATAGTCACTGGGTATTAGAGGATCTCAGTTAGTAAGAGCTTTCAGAAAGGTTTTATTAATGTATGCATAGTATTAAATAGAACTATATTTGAATGCATGCCTAAGTTTTTGTTTTCGTTTTTCTTGAAATAATTTCTGAAGTCTAGTAGTTATAAGGAGGAGTGATAATGGAAATCCAGAATGAATCCTGAAAAACACAGTTCAGTCCATGAAAGGATTACACCTGTGGAGCAGACATTTGGATGTAAACAGAGAAAAAGGAACATTTCTTGGGTCCCTAGGTATGTTTCACAAATTTTCTGGGAGTAGGTGAAGAAAATCTATTTGCCTTTGAATTTCTGCAGGGCATTACTGGTACCAGAGATGTACCCAACAGGGAATTCAGATGCCTGAGCAGTGAGTTTCTTTGGAAAAAGTCAGAAAAAAGCCATTTCTATACCCTGGTTGCTGCAATGATGATTTTCACAACTGGAATCTAAGTCTGTAGCTGGAGGCTACACTGTACTGCAGCTCTCAGCCTCTGTCATTAACAATAAAATTAATAAGTAGCAAGGCTCTGTAGAGTCACTGTGGTGTTTCAGGTGCCCATGGACAGAAGAGAGGCTGGTAGGAATTGAACTCACTTTCCTAGCTAGCAGCAGGATCAGGCTGCAGTCATCACCAGCACAGGCAGAAGTAGTTATTTCATTAGAATTTACATTCATCCATCTCTCTTTCATCGCTCTTTCTTTTATAACTGTATCTGGTTAGTAATTTTTATCTCTCTGATATGAGAATACTGAATAAGCTTTGTGGTGATACTCAAATGCAGCACTTCAGTGAAATGGAGCAATTTAAACAATACACAAAAAGTTGGTCCCTTTTCATAGTTGCATGTTCCTTAATTTATACCAGCAGCCCCACAGGTACAAAGCCCCCATGTATGGCCACGTAACCGCTTGGCTGTTACCCCCCAGGCTCCCTGTGCTGGCTCAGGTGGACATTTCCATCCTGGCTCCTCACCAGGTCCTTGCTTTTCTTTCTAGTCATGCCTGAAGCATGTTGCCATTTGCAGCATATTTCCAATGGCTCCATACGTGCTTGCAAACATGCACACTTGTTCTCTCAGATAAACATGCATGCACGGTGGGATATATTTTTCTTCTTTTTTTCCCTTTTAAGTGTGGTCTTGAAGCCCCATGTAGATGCTCAGCCTCCTAAGCAATGCTTGCTGACATGGATGAGGGTTGTTCAGGGTGAGGAATTTGTTAAAAGCTGGGAAAAGGCTTCCAAAAGCAGCCTCAAGCCTGAGGCCTTGGTTCCCACAGCCCTGATCTGTAGTGGTGTGTGGAGCTGCTCGCCAAGAGGAGAATGGAGTTGGCAGCTCTCCTCTGGGGCAGGACCATGGTCACCTTTAATGACAGTGGTCAAGGAGGAGAGTTGTCTTGCTTACTCAAGTAGCATTAACTCGGTTGGGTGACAGTGTTTAGTACAGAGAACTGGGTTGTCTGTGGGGTTTTCACCCTCTCGATGAAACTGCTCTCACATAGGTTTGAGTTCTGCACACAGGTATTAAATATACACATTGATAGGGTGTTTATATAGGCACTTAGCCATCCAGCTCTGAGCTGGCAATGTGGAAAGATTTGATTTGTGTGTATGGAAGAGAAATGTGTGTGCAGATGCATATTGGAATTGCCTTCTGTGCATTTGGAAATTTCATACTTAATTTCAAAACAGTACCAAAAATATGTTGATTCAAATGAGGAAAGCTTTTTCTCTTTCACAGAGACTTAGTTTAAATTCAGGAAGTCAAACTGCTGAGGAGTTAACACTAGGATTTATAAAACAACGTTGAAAGAGAAGCTTAATTAACATTTCACTACCCTTTCAATTGCACTGAATGCATGTCTGGTTTATCACCCACCTAAATATGTTAGTTTGTATTTGAAGAATGCTTGTGACAGTGAGCCTTCAGGAGAAAGCTCAGCTTTTTCCTATAATCTCATTATAGCATTTGTATATTTTATTTGCTTGCTTTGACCTTGGATAATATATAGAGAATATTCAATGTATATATCCCGTATTTCTGGGCATCAGTAGTTGAGGTTGTTTTCTCTTTAGTTAACGTAACTTCAGCTGGAATTTAATTTTTTTAAGGGTTTTTTTCTGTCAAAACAATGTAAACCCTGTGTTAGTAAGTTGGCTATTGATGGAAGAGCACTCACTGGATGGCAGTAACATGAATGCAAATCATCCCAGGGAAGGATGCTGCTCTGTGTTCCTTAGAATAGAGCGAAGAAGTAGCAACTGCTTTTCTTTCTCTCCCTGAAGATCACAGTGATAATAGAAATGGGATATTAAAGAGGGCAGCATAGATTAATGGGGCAGTAATAAAACAAATGAGACCCATTAGCAAAATCACTGCTTGAAAAGTAGATTCCGTGATAAGTGCCCTTCAGCGCCTCGTGTAGGGAAAATTGTTTCAGCACTTGTAATATCATCCGTGGTGTTGGATTTTAGACTGTTTTGACAATCTAAGTGATAGAACGTTAAAATAATTTAGATGAAGATAAATTTCATTTGTACTTACTGCTTGATAGAAAACCTGAATGATTATATCTACGTATTGGAGACAAGTTCTTTTTTTTCAAACCCAGTCAGAATGTTTTCGTGTGTTCTCAAAATCTTACATTAAAAAAAAAAAAAAAGCCATTTTTTGTATTTCTGTTAAGCCTGCAAGGTGATCATGAGAGCTTAGAAAGCCTTCTTTTATTGCTGTAGCAGCGGTGCTATGGGTACTAATGTTCAAACAGACTTGGAACTGGAATTGATGGATTTAGCAACATCTCCTGGTTTTATTTGTTGATTCTATATTAGATTAACAATGAAAGGTGTGCATTGCACTTAAAACCCTACATGTTTCTGTTTTTAGATCATCTCTCTGCTTTTTAGATCAGATTGTTTTCTGGACAATTTAATGAATAATGAAAATAGTCTTAATTGCTGAGATTTATACAGTATGTTTCCTGTAAGGAGAAAAATGTTTGGAGTTTTTAGGTACTATATGTTCATAAACCAACTTAACAAAGCCAAATATATTAATATAAAATGCTCTTTTACTGGGAGGTGAGTGGGTTTAAGTCTCTGAATTGTCTCATTCTCCTTCCCTTTCTCCCTGTAGAAATGTATGGCTGTATTGTAGTGGAGCTTAATTTTTTTTAAATTCTTTTTTTTATTTATTTCCCAATGTAATTTTGCTAAATCCAAGCTCAGCGTGTGAATATCAAGCAATGCATGTCTCGTAAGACACACAGTGGTGCTGGGCAGGAGCGGGGCACGGGCACCGCGGGCGCTGCCTCCCCGCGCCACTAGCGGCAGCATCCCACGCGGCAGTGGGCGAGGAGGGCCGGGAGGCGGCTGTTGCTATCGCTCTGATGTCAGGCGCTCCCGCTAACGTGTGGTTGGTTATTCTGCCTTTCAGATCGCTGCCGGTCGCCGAGCGCAAAGGGGACGGCCAGACTCCCACCTCTTTCAGCGAGAAGAAAGGAGTCAGCGGAGCAGACTAATACGGACTTGTGTTGGGTGCCCTTGCCCTACAAAGGCTGCCTTTAAAAGAGAAACGCAGTGTTATTTAATGAGCTGTGAGATGAGGCACTGCTGCTAACGCTCAGATCCCAGGATTCATCGGCTATTCATTGTGCTTAATGTACATGTTTCTGCACCGTGCATTTAGGAGATCCCAGAGAAGAATCCAAAACGGCTGCGGGGGAAAGACCACCAAACATGCCTACAGAAACATTACCGACAGGTAGCATGGTGAAGCCGGTCAGCCCTGCCGTGACTTTCACATCTGCCGTTCCTCTCCGCATCCTGAACAAAGGACCTGACTATTTTCGCAGGCAGGCGGAGCCTAATCCAAAAAGACTGAGTGCAGTGGAGAGGCTTGAAGCCGACAAGGCAAAATACGTCAAGAGCCAGGAGGTCATCAATGCCAAGCAGGAGCCTGTGAAGCCGGCGGTGCTGGCGAAGCCGCCGGTCTGTCCCGCGGCCAAGCGGGCACTGGGGAGCCCCACCTTGAAAGTCTTCAGCAACAATGCAAAGACTGAGAGTGGAGTCCAGAGAGAAAATCTGAAGCTCGAGATTTTGAAGAACATCATCAACAGCTCTGAAGGCTCTAGCTCAGGTTCAGGGCATAAGCACGGTCCCCGAAACTGGCCTCCCCACAGAGCCAATTCGACAGAGCTGAACCGACACTCGTTTGCCGAATCCTTGAAAGTTTACCCCACGCAGGGCCGGAGCAGCCCACAGGAGAGCAGCTCCAATGTCAGCAGAAGGCTTCTAGATCAGTCAGCAGAGACTTTCTTGCACGTCTCTCACAGCTCTTCAGACATTAGGAAAGTAACTAGTGCAAAGCCCTTAAAAGCAATACCCTGCAGTAGTTCAGCCCCACCTCTGCCTCCAAAACCCAAAATCGCTGCCATCTCCACCCTGAAATCCCCAGAGATTGAGGCAGTCGAGTCTGGATGTGGAGTTAGTAGAAGACCCTCCCTACAGCGATCAAAATCAGACTTAAGCGACAGATACTTTCGTGTTGACGCAGATGTTGAACGATTCTTTAACTACTGCGGACTGGATCCTGAAGAGCTTGAAAACCTCGGGATGGAAAACTTTGCAAGGGCTAACTCTGATATTATATCCCTCAACTTTCGCAGTGCAAGCATGATTAGCTCAGACTGTGAACAGTCTCAGGACAGCAACAGTGACCTTAGAAATGATGACAGTGCCAATGACCGTGTGCCATACGGCATTTCTGCCATTGAAAGGAATGCCAGAATCATCAAGTGGTTATATAGCATCAAGCAAGCTAGAGAGTCACAGAAAGTGTCCCATGTGTGAGAGAGAAATCCACCATAGAAAAAAGCAGAGACTGTATCTTTGTCTGTGAATATTCAGTTTGTGAAGGGTTGTGAAGTCTACTTGAAGTCTTGTACCCTTCTCAAATCTCTTTGTGTTGCTTGTTGTGCAATGTTTCCAAGTTGCATGCCTGTCAACATGTGAGCTGACCTGGCTTCCACTTGAACAATAACTAACTACAAAGCCTGGCTGAGCATACACATTATCTGCCAAAAGTTTAAGACAAGAATCTGATTAGGGCTTCAGTATAATCAAAGTGTTTACATGGAAAGGTTATATGACTTCTTTGGTATTTATGTGGTTCCTTGTGGATTTTACATATGTCACTTTTTGTCTTAATACAGATATTGTCAACTGACGTTACTAGTTTCTAAGTTGAAACAGAATCCCTTTGGGGGGAAGAAAAGCAAAATTGGCCAAATAAGAGGTTTAGGCATACGACGATAGGCAAAGCAGCCTTATCTCTTGTAGAAAGTGCATTATTGGCACACAAAAGCTGTTTCTAAAAGGCAAAGAATGCTATGTTCTTAAATTATGTGTTCTTGTTAAACTGTATATCCCTACTTGTAGTAAGGTACTGTTCAGTAAAAGTTTCTTTTTTCTAGATAAGCTCCCTCAGTTTTACAGCAGAAGTAGTCTAGTGAATCTGCTTGACCTCTCATAAACTAAATGAGTCTTGCATTTGGGTTGGTGTAAGCATTTTAATGATTTTGTATTTTCCCTGTTCGAAAAGCTTGAAGAAGGTTGGAGTCAACAGATGAAAATGGTGCAGGTGCAGGACTTTGTGGGTTTGATTTTTACTCAAAGATTCCTGGTCTTAAACTTTTGACAGGAATAATTAGATCCTATAGCTGATATTGAATGCCTTTATTAGTCAAAACACATCATGACTACAAACTCCATGCTGTCTTAATTTCTTTTTTTAGACCTATTTGAACAGTTAATGAACAAAAAATGGAAACACACAGCCATATCAATATAACGCCTCCTATTCAGAAGTAAATACACTCAGTAGCTGAATTATATCTGAAAAAATGTGATTATGTTGTCTTGCATATGTTATATCTAAGGCTGTGAAAGTTTGTTCCAGCTCTAGGAAAGTGTAGAAACATGACAGTATGTAGCTTATTTTTTCTTTTTTTTTTCCTCCGTAAGATGGTTAGTGCTGCAAATCGACCTGTTACAAATCTTTTGACAATCTGTGTCTTCCCAGTGGTTTAATTAACTGTCATTTCAACTGACAGTGGTGGTGTGGTAGTGGAGAAGTTGAAAGTACAGTATTCTGCTTCATTATTGTTGTATACATGCTTTGAAGTAAATTGCAGCACTACCTTAAACTACATCAGCTAATAGGAAACTTTTTTATTGTGTAAATGCTGTAAGACTTTGTATATACTTCAGTTGTTACGAAATCTTTAAAAGGAAGAGTGTTATGCTAATAAATAGCTCCTGGTGCAGGTATGGTAGGGTTTTTTTGTTCTTATTTTTACCCCTCCCATTCTTAAAACTATATCAGGAACTCAATTGCAGTGTGTTTTAGTGCTGTAGAAGGTCTTGGTTAAATAATAGTTCCAGTAAAAAGTTTCTTTTACTAAAGTGCTTTTCAGACTATAATTTTTCATAAAATAACTATAGCAGCATGATCTGTCTGAAGAACTAGAAGAGATTTTCAAGACTCCTAAAATAGCTTGCTTCTTCCTTATCTAGCAATGTTACTGTTCCTGTTTATAGCATCTGTTCGTAATGAATCACCGCAGTCTTCTGAATTATTCTTCAGTAGTGCTTATTTATATATTTGAATATTAAAGATGTTTTACAAAGTCGGGTTCTATCTTTTCTCTGAGAAGCCTGTAGCCCAACTTCTTACAGAGAGCTACAGTTAATGCGGGCAAGACTGGAAGCGGGGCCATGCAGTCGTTTGTTTCCTGTGGAATTATCCTACATCCAGTTTTATATAATTGTTCTCTAAATGTTTGTTCATGGAGGCGGGGAAGCACACATTCAGTTGCAGCACACATTCAGTTTCAGGAGGCTACTCTATGATTTTTACAGTTGACTTCACAACCTAAGACTTACAACATTCCTAGTTCAGACAAAAAAAAAAAAGAGGAGCTCTGTATTTCAGCTACAGGCACATTTGTGACATTTTAAGCTCCATGGGTTTCAGTTGGCATTGACATCACACTGGTTTTTCAAGCATATTTTTCCAATAGTAAGTTCTACTCAGTTCAGTGACTATTTTGCCAAGGAAAATAATGCTTAAGGGATTAAAGCCAAGTGTAATGCAGCTGTACAGCAATGAAATAAAGAAGTTAAAACTGAAATAAAAAATGCACTCACATTGTTCTCTCTCAAGTGTTTTACGAATGATGATAAACATCCTATCTCAAGTGTTGTCAGCCAAAAACAGTAATAAAGAAGCCTTTGTAACTAGAAAATGGATTAGAGCATATGCTAGTATTCTGAACTTATTTCCCAAGCTTGGTTGGGAAGCCATAGGCTCTTGAGAAATCAAATTCATCTCCATTTAATCATACAAGGGGTTGTGAGCTATCTGTAAGAGGGCATTTCCTCACCCAAAATCTTAGGCAGCACCTTTGAAACAGCACGGGCTCTGCCTCCGCTATCCCTGCTTCCTGCACTGTGCACAGGAATGAGACTTTACAGGACCTAGACCTTCACAGTCAGCTGAACTTGCAGCTCTGGTGAGATTGCAGTAATAGAAATCATGGGATTGCAAAATGTCCACAAGGCTTTGAACAAGCAGGTAACAATTGCCTTCACTGATCTCTTTATTTCCATTGATGCAGATAGGATTTAATTATTTATGGTCTTGTTATTACCTGTGTGTTTGTATAAAACTCAAATCATTGGTGTCTGATTGTTTTTGTATTCAAATGGGAATAACCATTATACATAATATAATATTATGTATTATCTGCCTTTGCAGACAGGTAAGCTTATCATGTCCAGAGTGCATTACTTATCTCTACCTTAGGAGATTTCTGAGTGCTGAATGTTGAATTCACAGAGTTGTAACCAGCTCAAATGCCTCATCAGGGACCCGTTCTGGTCCTGCTCCTGCTGTGTCCAGCAGGCATTTACCCAGGTACAAAGTGCACAGCAGGTGTTCATAGCTAAACAACAGCTCTTGTTGCAGCTCTGGAGGGAAATGCAAGTCCGTGGTGTCCTGTGAAAGTCGGTACTGAGCCCAGCACAGACAGTCCTGGCCACAGCAGTGAAGAAAAATGCAGTGTGTCTTCAGTGATTGGTATGAACTCACACACACACACAACACACAAGAAACCACCACAGAGGTTTATGGTGGTTCTGTTACTTTCACATGCCAGGGAGGGAAAGGAAGAGGAAAATTGTGTGACCTAGTAAACTTTGAAAACTACCTGCAGCTTTGCACAGAGATAAACCATTTATCTGAGTGAAAGAGATGGGCATCAAAGGAAAACTAGTCTTTTAACCACTTCATATTATATAGTAACAATGTCATGAAAGATGAGAGATAGAAGGTCTGTGCCACAAATTTACATTCAACAAATACAAGTAATGAAATTTCTTTTTTTATGAATATTGTTTCTGCAAGGGAGAGCTCTGTGCTGTGAGCATATGCACCGTCTGAGTGACCGAGGGCTTTTGAAGGGTAAACACAGAATGATGATGCTTTTGGCAGTAATTCAAAAATCAAAAGGCACACTCAGACAACAGAGCCAATCAGTATTGCTGACTTATCTCTTTTTACAGCAGTTTATCCATCCATGGAGGCCATACGCACTTGATTCTAGTCATTCAATGAAAAACAAAGTGCTTAATGGAGCTCTGCAGTACAGAGCTGAATAATTGCAGTCTGCAGGAGAACGGGAAGGGAACTAAACCTTAAAAATAGTCATCCTGATACGTATTGATTATAGGATTCTAATGTTTAGTATATTATATTCAGAGCTAATTTGTTTATAAAAAACTTTTTATTAAGCAGAGTAGTCTAACAAATCTGGGGGGTTCCATTTTTCCAAGGCTATAAAACTCTTGTTCTTTGTGATTAATGCTGCCACACCAGTAACTGAGCACATAAGGCTTAGAATATAAGAGCATCTGGAGTTTTGTTCTCATGAACAGTAAGGGTCCATTGCGTATTTTGGAAATGAATATAAATGCAAATATAAATGTGCTATACAGGAAAATAAATTGGTCAAGGTGTTTTGTCCTGAATTGTAATATAGTTCTATATTAAAATCCTTGTTACCAAGGCTTAAACATTCACTGATATTCTGAATTCATTTGCTGTCATTCATTCCTTGCTGTCAGCAGAAAGACTCCAATAATCTGCCCTTTGAAATATGTCATCCATAGCTTAATGGGAAAGGCCATTAAAATTGTCTGTTCAGTGTAAGGACTTTTATCTCCTGATGATGGCATCTGTTAAGTGAACCTCTAAATAAGCACATTTCAGTCAGAAGTATTAACCCATAAGTGCCTTTTATTTTTCTCCCTGAAAGTGCAAATGGTGATCTATAGCTGAGTCCTACCATTTGTTACACTTACTACATTATTGCTAAATAGTCAGTTGATGTCCCTTGAGCTGCAGTACAATCTAAAGTGGAGACATGTACATTATACCATCTTTGTTGCCCTGGTAGGTATGAACAGCCTTCAAACATAGTCTGCATTTGATGACTTAAGAATTTGGTTGTGACTGCCCATTAAAACTGATAACTTTTTTTTTAAATAATGAAAAACAATAATTTATAGAACAAAAAAATGGTCTTTTAAATGTCATTCTAAATTTAAAGTAATTTTCCTGATGATGCTCTTATGACAAGAGCAAGAGAGGGCTAGTATCTGTGCTGTTATTGTTTCTTGCTTTTGGCACAGCAAGTCGTCTCCACCTTCTTGGTGTCTCGCCCTTTCTGAGTTTTCCCAGCTTCCTTCTTTTCTGTGTGTTCCTTCCCTTGTGGTGTCTGGCTTTTTCATCATCTCTTCTTTGAAACTTAAAACCAAGGTCATCACATTCTCCTCACTTAACCTCCTTCCAAAGCAACTTTCCCACAACTTGTTCTGTCTGTTATAGCCACTGTATTCATGACAGCCTCTCTTCCCAAGAGAGTAACTCTGTCGCTACAGCTGAGCTGCCACATCCTGGAAAGATAGTAATCTTTTTTATGGATTATTTTTTAATTTTTGGGATGTCATGTTATTTGCAGGCAAGATGAAACAGTGAGAGGTGCTTCTTCAGGAATATGTAGTGATTGAAAACACTTGTGAAGCACAGGATGTCAAATATATATATTGGAAGCATCAGCCTGTTGATCCAAAATTGCCTGTATGTTTTTTCTCTGTCATGTCTCACTCAATGCATACTCTTGCTGCTTCTTTGTCTCCAAATAAAATGCTGGCTTGAGGACTGCAGTGTGCAGAGGTGGTACAGGATGCTGTGGGCCCACTACCTCAGAAATATTTCTTGTTTTGCCTTCTGCTGTTTGGTAAGAGGGTACCTGTGTGTGTCACACCTCTGACATCCAGAACACTTGTGCTGCACGCACAGCTCCCAGGCAGCCGATCAGAGAGCACTGCCTCAAAGCACAGTCCACTTGTAAAACAAAAGGACAGCAGAAGATCCAGGAGGGACAAAGCCTATCCTCACCCTGGCTTTTGTGGAAAACTTCAGCTGTGGTAAGAGAAAGGTTAGAAGCTGAAGTCCCCAAACTGCCATCTCATGCAGCCCTGAGGCTGAAGGTCTGACACTTCAATCCTGTGTATGAGAAGAGGGTATCTGGGTGTCTGGGAGACAGGATAAATCAGTGTATGGAGGCAGAAGGCACTTGCTGAAGTGTGCTACTGTTTCACTAAGTACCTACTATTCAAGTCTTCAAACATGAAGACAAAAATGGAGCAGGGTTGAAATTTGGAGAACAGCTGTCTATGCAAATGCTTTCAGACATGATGGGGAGGTGGGCAGATTGTTTTGCTTTTCCAGATAGGAAGCTTTTAAAAGATCTTTTAATAAATGACCTGCTTTTCAAGTATATTAATCTTTTATTAAGTCTGTCTTGCCATTCTGAACTGTAAAAGCTTTGCTGCTTACTCTCAGCTACACTCTTCTTTTAGAAATGTACCAATGGTGATTTGGGGTGACTTAAATAACAGGATAAAAGGGTGCTTAGCTGAATGTGAACTTTATTTTACTAAAATTTTGGATGGTGGTTGTTTTTGTTCTTTATTTTAAATTGATTGTAGGGGACAATAGAAAATTAAATAGTCTTATTTATTAACTTTGTCCTGCAAATAAGACTGGGAAGTACAGGTTAATGTGTCTGCATGAAAATTACAGTATTAGGTTTTGGCAAAGGCTTGATTTTCTTCATTCTTCATTTGCATACCTCAGAGCATATCAGCTTACATGTATTTGGCACAAAACTCACTCATCCCATCTGAAAATGCTTTTTGCAAGCTTATGGGTTTGTGTCCGTGTGGTACATCTTTTATAAGTCAGATATTGAGGTACTGGAGCATTTCTAGAGAAAGGCAACAGAGCTGGTGAAGGGTCTGGAGCACAGGTCCTGTGAGGAGTGGCTGAGGAAACTGGGGTTGTTTAGCCTGGAGAAAAAGATGCTCAGGGGAGACCTTATTGCTCTCTATGACTACCTGAAAAGAGGTCGTAGCCAGGTGGGAGTCAGTCTCTTCTGCTAAATAACAAGTGACAGGATAAGGGGAATCAGCATCAGATGGTAGAGTCACCATCCCTGGAGGGATTTAAAAGAGGTGTACATGTGGCATTCGGGGACATGGTTTGTGTTCACATGTGGTGAACTTGGCAGTGCTGAGTTAATGGTTGCACTTGAAGATCTTAAAGGTCTTTTCCAACCTAACAGATTCTGTGATTGTTTTGTGTTTAATGACTCTGAACAAAGAGCTGTCAAAATACTTTCAATTTCCCTTGGTTTGATTTCTAGCATGTTCAGCCTCCTCCTCTCCTACAGACTGAGTGAAAATAGGAGCTTTTTATCAGTTCTCATGCTGTGGTATTGAATTCAGGAGGTAGAGTACAGGTATGGAGTCACAGTATAAAACGTTTTTTTTGCTGTTTTTTTCCTGATGAAATTGCAGATTTGGTGGTTTTTTTCCTCCAAAATGCTGTACAGTCAAACAGAGCCAAAGAAGCTAATAAAGTGTGCGTGTGTGTGTATAGATATGTAAGTGCAAAAATATATCCTAGGGCCTGAAGCAATAGGACAAGATATAATGGGTTTAAGCTGAAAGGAAATAGAGTCAGACTAGATATTTGGAAGAAATTTTTTGTGATGAGTGTGGTGAAGCACAGGCAGCCCAGAGAGATGCTCCATGCTCAGAGACATTGAAGGTCAGGTTGAATTGGGCTGTGAACAACCTGGTCTAGTTGATGTCCCTGCTCATTGCGGGGGGATTGGACTAAGTGGCCTTTAAAGGTCTCTTCTCACCCAAATCATTCCATGATTCTGGGTTTTCCCCATAGTGGCATAAGGAAACCTTAAAACCTATCTGGATGCTTTGTCTGGGAAGACCATGGAAAAGTGAATACCCAGATTCTGACCCCACTGAAGTCAATTGGAATTTTACTCCTGACCTTTAGTGGGACAGGCAACATTTCACTCATGGTGAGAACTTAATATTTTGGCCTATTTGGGGATGTGGTTTTCTTCTCTGTATTGTAAATATCATGCACTAGTTTTTTACCACTTTCTCACCTACTATTTTGTCTACTCAAAATGTACAAGAGGCAAATCCCTCCAGACGCTGCAGGTAGGAGCCCTGGGAGCAGTGAAACCGTGCAGAGATGAGGCAAAGAGGTTTGGTGAAGCACAGACCACTAGTACTGGTGTGAGGAGAAGGTCGGGACCTACTCACCCAGAACAGGATGTGTCTACACAGAAGTAGCACATGTTATCATTTGGTTTTTTAATTTTTATTGAACAGCTAATGACCTGATTATGGAAAACCTGCAAATTAAAGGGCCATCATGAATATTCATATCAAGCCTCAGGGGTGCCCCTGTCGCTCATCTCTAACCACCAATGAGGTGTTGCAGGAGCAGTGTATGACCAGCACTATTTTAAAATAAATTTACTTTTCTCCAAACCACATTTTTTTATGTAGTCAGCTGTGATATCAAAAATCTTTATGGGAGGTTATTTATTTGAGCGATCATTTCTGAAGTTTCCAGGATGGACCCTGCTCCTTGGAGGTCACCATGGAAAGGTGTGCACTTCTGCTGTTGTCCTATTTCCAGCTCTGCTAGAGAGCAGCAAGCAAGCAGAGCTCTTTGGGGCCCTGTTCTGGCAATTCCCCACCATGTGCAGAACATTCATGTGCTGTCATAGCTCAGAGACATGGATGGTTTGATACCCAAAGGCAGCTGTGGTGTGGAATTGAAGATTTTCCTCATGGGCTCATTCCCACACCAGCTCCACACAGAGCTGATGCCCAGGGTCACGCTGTGTTCAGGGGGCTCCTGAGTGAGCAGATGTGTAATGCCGTGAAATTGAGGAATGTGTTGAGAACTTATTGAAAGGGGTTTCCTGACCATGTTTTGCTGAGCAAAAAATGGCATTTCCCATGGTTGAAATCTTGGCAGAGCACTCAGATTCTGAAGATACTGGAAAAAGCCAGTGGTCTGATGGGCTTCCTGAAGGGCAGAGCTTTTGTGACTTCAGGAGCAATGAAGTCCTGCAGCTGCATCAGCCCCTTCTGTGATGCAGCACATCATGAAAGGTATGGGCAAGGCTGAGTGCATTGGAAGGAGGGATTAGCTCTACGAAGCCATGCCACCAGCCAGGCTTAGGCAATTAATTATGTTTTAATACAGTATTTTAAAGAATAATTTATAGCCTTGTATTAATACGCAGTAAATCTAATCTATTGGCTTAATGTGTTTGTGAATAGTGGTGGTTTGTTTTTTTTGGTTTTTTATATTAAGTTAGAGAAGTAGTTCAATATGAACCCCTGGCAGCTATTGACACACAGCACCTTTTTTTTGCTGGGCCAGATGAGAGCAGGTTGTGTACATCATTATATGGGTTTGTTAGTAGGTTATGAATAGCTGAGTTATGAAGACGAACCTTTTCAGGAAAATATTATTGAAAATAAAACATAGAGATGATTTTCCTGACTGATGCTGACTATTGCACGTGTCTTTTCCAACAGCTACAAGTTGTTAGGCTCCAAAAATATAGATAGACTTGCTGTCTTTAAAACCATTAAATGAGAAAGCAAGAGAAAGAGCACGAATTTTTAGAGCAACCTTGATGTTAGTGTATCCTGATCATATCCTGTCTGGTATGGGGGCACAACGAGGGGAGGGACAGCTGCTTTAGCACATGGGCTGCAGGAGAGTAGAAGGGGGAACAGAAATGTGACCTGAAAATAATATTAACTGAGACAGTCTGACCATAAGATCTTCCTCATGAACAGTCTGCAGGAGCAGAGCTTGTCACCGGGTTTAAATGCCAGGAATTTCAGAGCAGGGATGTAGAATATTTTCACTGTCCAGGGCTCCCAAAGGATATGACTGACCACGGCCACCGGTGCCAGCTTTTTAGTTTTTATTACTGCTTTCACAGTATATCCCTGCAGACTCATTTGCAATGCTTCTCTCATTCCCCTAAGTGGGGAATGCCAAGATAAGAATACTGGAGGTCTTTGTACTCTCAGCAGTGAAACACAGCAGAGATGAGTGCGATAGGAAAGGTCCAAGAGTCCAGGAAATTTTTCTCAGTCGGTTCCCTTCAGAAACTCCTCTCTTTGGGGGAGGAGGCACTGCAAGAGTGGAGGGAGGAGCTGCATCCTTTAAAGGTTTTGGAAAGGAGTTACCCACCTTGTTGAACAAGATGCTAAATCCAGGCACCCTCAGAGCTTCTGCTGAAAACAAACTGCAACTTTTTCAGTCCTGCCCTGTGTGTCACCACATTTTTACTGCTGCAAATAAGCAGCATTTCTACAGTGATTTAGTAGGTGTGGGGAGAAATGGCACATTCAGGAGCTCCCTGGCTCACATGTCCCTTCCCACCATGCTGTAGGAAGGTACACTTCTGCAGAGCAATGCCTCTTGCCTCCATGTTTCCCCTGTATTTCACCACTGCTGTTTCTTTCCCAGACCCCTGTTTCCACATCAGCTACTCAGGAGCTGCACATCCTTTCTCCTGGACCTTATTATTCTGATGTTGAGTGGTGAAACCAGATACCAGGGCTGCAGCTGTTTGGCTCATCCTTGAAATTTTTCTGACAACAACCTGGGTCTCCACTTTATTTATGACCAGCCACATGAATCTGTTTCATGAAGCATATCACTAAAATTTTAGTTTTCCTGTTGTTTTTTTTTTTTACTGTAAGCTGAGGTCATTTATCTTCCTTGCTGATGTTTTCAGTCTTTCAGCTTCCTCAGGTTAAAGCATTTATTTCTTTAGGCAACAGTTTCTACGTTCTTTGAGAGACATTCTATTTTTTAACACTGTGGTACATGTAACTCGACTAAAATATTGCATGCATGTAGTTAGTCCGTTGCATAAATATGTGTTTGTGACCAGGATGAAAGAACAGTAAGTTCATGGAAAAATTTAAAAATAAATTTTTGAGGAGCAGTTTGGAGCAGTTCCAGTCTATCTGAGCACTGCAGATGTAATGCGGGCTGCCTGCATTTGCAATGCACAGTAAAAATTATCAGAAGATTCTGATTAGTAAATGGAATGTGTAATGTGTTCCCAACAGACCATTTTCCCACAAGAAATAACTCATTCTGAGCCCTGCTTATTTTTCAAAAGTGCATAATAGAACTGGCGTTGAGAAAATTTTATGTGGAACGGGGGAAATAAAAAAGCCACCTCCAAGTTAGAGGAACTCCAAATCAAATAATTCAGTTGAAACCATTCTGCATTATTTCTAGCAAGGAATTTGATTGACAAGCGAGTCACAAAGGAGCAGTAAACCTCTGCTCCCAGGGATTTGTGGCCTTTAAGGAGTAGAAGGGCCCTGCTGCTGCCCTCAGCCCTCCCCACTGCTGTCCCAGCCACTGCTGAGGCTGTGGCTCACGAGTGGAGTTGTCTCCATCTTCAAAATGTGCAGGGGCATTGTCTGCACGAAGATGGTTGCTGCTTTACCAAGTTCCCTCTGTCCTGCTTCCCAAACACAAGTCTCCTTCAGAAAACACGAGCAGCCCTTGCACCACCATGAACTGCTTAATGTGTTCTGTAAGAGCATCCATTTGGCACAGTGTGAAGGCATTTCCACAGTGTGATATCACAGCTGGTGAGGGCAGTGAAGCAGCTGGTGTCCCCTGATGCACCAGCTCGCACCTGGCATGAAGCAGCTCATGCCTGAACTGGGTGGGTCTTTGGGGCTTGGAGAATTCACAGACATCAGTATCGATATGTCCCATGGTCAAGTCACCTCTGCCCTGAGACCCTGCTCCTCTGCCCTACAGAGGCTGGTGTTTTCTGCTCTTTGTGAGCTTTCAAAATGATTTGAAAATTGAATTTTGAGATCTCAATCTTTTCTGGAGAGAACTCTCTCCTGAGACAGGGTGGCTTTTGTCAGCACAGCTGCCAGCTGTTGTTTCAGGCTAATCTTTAAGGTGAAGCAGGCATTTTTAGCAGTTACAGTCCCACCTTTTTCCGGTTCTTACCAAGAAAAAATCTGACAAACATAGAGATGTGCTCTCTGTAGGAAAATGCAGGAATAAAAATGCCTTTTCTTAGGCTTTCCAAGAGTGTTCACACTACAGAAAAAGAGTCCATGGTCATACCAAATATTGTAAAATATGTACATTTGTCACATGTAAACCACTGAAAACTAAATAAACAGAGGCCACAAATTTTTCTTTATGCAGATTAGGTTTCAGATAGCAAAACAGCTGCAAATTGGCAACCACTGAGGGGTGGGATTGGATTGACTGCTTTGTCAAACAAAGTGCCACCTCAGAATGTGAACATGAGAATCAAAATGCTGCATTTCAGCTTGGCAGTCAGCCCTGGTCAGAATTTGAACAGGAGGCTTCTTTGAGGTCCTTGGATGCTGAGTGAAATGTCTCTGACAATTCAGTGTGTGCACAGAGATAACACATCACTGTATCAGTATCAAAATGCAGCAGGCTTTGCATTGAGGGCCCAATATTTTTCCAACCTCTTCTGCAAAGTAAGCATACTGTAACCTTGCTCTAAAGAGGGTTGTTGGCTTTGCTTTGGAAACTTTATCCATTATCTCTTTCATTTAATCTGTTTTCTTTCAAGGTATTTAAAATGCGTCACATACGTTTTCGTTTGTAGTTAATTTTCTGGGCTGCTAGTGGTGATTCTTTGCATGTTCTCTGCATTTTCACTCTGATTTTGAGACTTTCCTAGCCATAAACTATAAAAAACACCAGATTATTATTGCTGAGGATGCCATGCTGATGTAACTGCAATCCTCTGTAGCTGAAAAATATTAGTGACATTCCTCTGTTCATCTAATCCTTGACTTCAAGACATCATCAGATCAAAGCCAGCCACTCAGCCAGTGGGTTTTTTTCTTTTCCAAAAGAAATACCACAACTTGCAGAGCAGAAAATCCCCTGTATCCTTCTATAAAATCCTGCAGAATGAGACACGCTTATGGCTGTGAATGGAGGGAAAAAGCAGATAAAATTCTGACCTCCTGTAGAAATGAAACTCCTGTCATTTCTGTCACTGAGGCTCTGATTTCACCCGAGAATTACAATTGCAACTTCCTTTAAAAAGTAGCTTGTCTCCTTAAACAGTGTTTTTGTGAAGTGCAGCACAATCACCCAAGGTACGGATTTGTGCTAGTGGAAAGAGATACAGCATTGTGAAATGCAGCCTCTAGAAATTAATTCCTCCTGAGTCAGTTTTGTTGTGTTCAGTTTGGGGCTTTTTCTGTTTAAACAGACTCATCAATTTTTAGGCCAGATGAGATCACTGTAACTGTTTTGCCTTTCTCTATAACACCAATTATAACCAGCCATGAATTATTTCCCCTTTGAATTACACTGTATTTCAGTTGAGCAATCCTATTTTGATTTGAACAAAGGCAGTGATGGAGAACCCACAACAGCTTTTACTAAATCATTTCAGTGGTTAATAACCCCCTGCTTAGATCAAATGTAATCTCCTTTGCAGTCTGAATTTGTCCAGCTTCAAAGAGCAGCCCTGAGGTTGTGCTGTACATTTGCTAGCCAGGCTGAAGAGCCCACTACCACAGCTTTGCTCACTGCATGGCTGCAGAGACTGTGAGTGTGTCTGCCTTTAACCTTTTCTTGGGTACACTAAACAGCTCTCAGATGAAGAGATTTTCATCATCATTTTGCCTTTTCATCAAGGTGTCCTAGCTGAAGTGACTGGCGCAGCCAAGATAACCCTGCGTGCACCGCTGATGCAGTGTCAATGATATTCTCTTGTCTTTGTGCAGTCTTTGCATGTGTTGGAGCAATGGCTGAGCTTCACAGGCTGTGTCTGAAGTTCCCCCTGCCAGCCTGACCAGAGCCTCGCCCCTTCCTGCCATTCACAAGGCAGAAAGTCACCAGACCTGCTAGCACAATACCACATACCATTTCTCCCTAACCCACTTCAGCTGCGATGATCCAAGTTAAAAAAACAATTCACAAAACGACAGGAAAAAAGGAACACATTGCTCGGAGTGCTAAGGCTAACCTAGATCCTGGTGACAGAACAGGGTTGGGGAGTGGCAGTATTGGCAGCTACCCTGGGTCACCTGTACTCAGGACTTGGTATTTGAGCTCAGACAAAACTTCCCTTTGCTTTGTCCAAGGCTGTGCAGTGAGCACATTCCATTGAACAGTCCTTATTCGGATGCCCTTTTTCTGGAATACTTACACATAATTCCCGGGTGTGCACTGTCCCTTCAATACACATGTCCTTCCATCAGCTGATGTTTAACCTCACGAGACATCACTCTGGCCAGGCTGTGTTAGCGTGTGCAGTGTCTGTCAGGCTCTTTGCTTGCTCTGCCATAACCAATACAATTTTGCTCCATTTTTAGATTTTGCTGATTCTTTTATCTGTTAGAGAAAGCCAATGGTTCCTCAAAGTTCTTAAGCAATCGCAGCTCTCAGGATTGATGATCTATTACTAATAATGTTTTATAATTTTCTCTTTCAATGAGTTATTGTTGTAAGTCCTTGCCAAATTTTAATGACGAACCCTACTGATACACTTGTGGGAACAGTCACATCTGTAACCCTCAATGTTTTCCTCAGCGATCACTTAACTACAGTGTTCATCAATCTCCATTCACCACATGGAATATTCACTTTCTCCTCATAACTCCCTTCTCTCTTTCATTCCCTTGGAAATAGAGCCCCAATGTTGTGGTGCTCAGAGGACATGCTTTCAGAAGAACTTAGGTCCCCCCTATAAACTGATTCTTAAAACAGGCATCATGAAGTGTCATTACAGTGGAAATTTTAGTACAGCTGTGTCTTTGTTATCTTTTTGCCATCACACTTTAAACTTCTTGAGCTTCCTTAGAAATATGTTAAAGTAGTTATTTTCAGCAGAAAAGAGACAAAACATAGTGCTCTGTGTAAGTGTCCAGTTGCTGTGGGTGGGGCTCTCACCATCTCCCAGACAGCCTGACCTCTGCATGTTGGCTTATTCCTGCTGAACTGTATTTGACTTGAAAGAGTGAAAATAATGATTTTGCTTCTTACTTGTCTAGTTCCTATATTGTAGTAGTAGGCATAAAAGTCAGAGGCAGACGAGGCAAAGGGCTAGCAGGAGGGGGGTCCCCTCCTATCTCTCCTTTATTAAGAGTAAGGGGTTTAGGGTCGAGGTGTTCGGGAGGAGGAGAGGGAGGAGAGGAACAGCCTTTACCGAACTTCTTTCGCTGGCTTATAAAGGGGGTAGGTTAACCAATAAGGAAAGAGGGAAAGGGTGGGGATAAGCATACAGAACCAATAACTACAAACAAGGGTGGAGTACAATTCAAAGTAACCAATAATATACATAACAGAACAGA
>VZRL01002376.1:1003840-1071960 GCA_013397895.1 Origma solitaria
CTTGGGGGGCCGGCCCGCCACACTATATCAGTCAACAATTGTTGGCTTTGCCAAGGGCGACTCTTGCTCTATTAATCCATAAACTTGCTCCCCAGAGTCCTTCGCTGTGGCCTCACCCCAGCCTGCCAACTTCTGGGTCTGCTCAGGATTTCTTACTCACACGCAGAACAGAAATAATATTAACAGTGCCCACTTAAATCAACAAGACAGCTTTGGGACTATGTTTACAACTGTTAAGCCAAAACATAAATATTTCTGGAAACCTCAAAAATGTGAGTTTAGAGTGGGAAACTAATTGAAAATTCACCTGGCGCAGGTGCTACTGCAGTTCCAGTGTCATATAAATATAAATTAACTTTTGTTTTAACTTATTGGGCTTCCTAATGAAAAATCTTGTGACTGTTTTTGTTTACTAAATTTACTATACTTTAGTACAGTAATTGGTTTATGACTGTAATTACTAGTCTTTCAGACAACACTTATTAAAAACAGATTAGGTTGCTCCAAACTCTGGTGATTTTATGATCATATAGATCAATATAAATCACAGTTAATTAAGCTCTTTATCACTTAGGTTTTCCATACACGATGTATTTACAGCATTGCAATAACAGGCAGTATTCCTACCTTTCCACACCAATTTAATCATATTAAAACAAAAATGGGTTTGTAACAAGAGAGGCTGAAAAACAGAATTTGCTTAAGTAGCCTGCTGCACACTAACAACAATATGATGGTGTAGGCTGATAGTGTTTATCTACAGAAGGGAAAAAACCCTAGAAATATAAGCAATAATCTGAAAAATGCTGTTTTAAAAAAAGGAAAATAAAGCAAGCCAAGTTGAAACTCTTTGAATATATGTTTCCTTTCCAAGTCATATCAGAGTTGTTACAGGGTGTAATTCTGGCTGCACTATAATGAAAAAAAAAACCAACAACCAAACACTTTAGCTAGTTAAGAGTGCAAGTATTCCATAAGATGTCCAAGTCAAAATGTGCAAATAAATATAGTCTTATTTTCTTTTTTACAAGATCCACTCTCTAATACATTTATCTTTAATGGCCACTAACACTGCCATTGAAGATTTTTGTATCAAAACAGCTACAGACTGTCTCCTGACTTGCAGGCAACTCTGAGAGGTAAACTTTAAAAAAAATGTGTTGTTGGTCTTCAGGAGTTTTGTCCTGAATTAGGATCCTTCAGGGATAATTCCACTAAAATCTCCAGGCCAAGATTCAACAGTTGCAAATTTTGATCTTCAAAAAGGTATAATTTAAAATACAGGTGGTTTTTAATGCTTATGGAAAAAGAACATCATCCCTCAACTTCTGCCACCCAAGTCATTTGCACTGACCTTCTCCATTTTTGCTTTCATATTTATTATGGCTGGACAAATGCTCTAGTTTGAAATTATTAACTTGAATTTAATGCACTAGAAAGCAGTAGGAGCTGCTCCCAGCTCTCCTTGCACACGTGGAGGCCATGCTAAATGAGATTTAGCTGGCTGTGCTTTGGGGGCTGACCCACGGCACCACGAAGGGACTGGCAGGTGGGATGTGTCCTTCTGCAGCCCAGTGCTGGCTGCCCAGCAGGTCCAGGTCCCTGACATAAAATAATACTAATAATAAATACTTAGTTCAGGCTGAAATAATGTCACTAATAATTTATTAAACCTGGCTGCTGTGGGGATGAATATTTTCAGGCTGCTGGCTTAAAGTAATCACTGGATGTACCAACATTACCTGATATAATCACTACTTTCTTCCTACAGTCAATGATTTATGCAATACATCTTTGGAAATCTCTGTCCTGTTAGTTTAATGACTTTAATGACTGCTTTTGTGAGATGCTTTAGTCCTGACCACGACAGAGAACCTCCAATGTGAGACGCAGCATGTTAGCAGCTCATGGTTTCTTCTTCTTCATCAGTATTTTTTCAAGTTAATCCCCTGTTCCCAAACACCCAGAAACCCCTCTTTTGCTGTGGTGTATTGATAGTTTGAGTATATTTATGAAGAGATTAGGAGCCATGCTTTCTTAATATTCATAAACTCATTCGAAAATGAGTTGAAAAACACATTAAATAAAACAACAAGGTGCATGTTGGAATCAGTTTGAAAAAGAAAACGACTGTGTGAAAAACTTTATTTGAAATGTTATTTTAGCAGGTGGGAGCAGCATACTTACAACAGCCAAAAAAAAATTTTAAAAAATAAAGGAAAGATCATTAAAAAGAAAAAAAGTCCTACCTCAAATGTTACCAAAATGTCACATCACATAGAAATACTTTCAAATAGGAAGATATATTCATTCCTGATGCACCAGTTTCATAATGTGGTGACATTTACATTCTAATGATAACTAAACTTTGATCTTTGGGAAATTTTAGAGCAAAGAGCCTGATTTGCTGTGATGTTGCCACCTCCCTGAGGGAACGAGATGCAGCCTGCAAACCTCACAGGAGTTGTACAAACAGAAAATAAGAAAGTAAAATATTGGGAAAGACGGCTGTTTGGATTATGTGTGCATGAGGATTAACCAGGTTGAACACTGAGGTTTGGTTAAGGATAGCTACACAAAACCCACACAAACACTCCCCTGCACTTAGGAGGACAGGGAGCTAAAGACACAAACCTGAACCCATCTATCTTTTACTGACAGCAGGTCTTGAGAAGTTGGGAGGTAATGGGCTAAAGGGATTGCAGAGCTTCAGCTTTACTCCTAATCCATGTCACAGAATTAAAACTAACATGGGGAGGAAATCCTGTAAAAACCCTCCTTAGGAGGGAGTAAATGACATCATTCTGCATACAGCTGAATAGAGTACTGCTGGTGCTGCTCTCTGAGCAAGGTGGAGGCTACAGAGCCTCACTTTTGCAGGGCATGCTATCATGTGTCCTAATATAAATATCTACTTTAACAATTAGACTCTGGCTTGACTCAAGCTGCAGAATAGATTTGCACTTCTGGTGAAATACTGGCATTTGGATGCTGCTCAAGGCAAATCCTCATTGTACACTGGAGCCGTTCTTCGGTCTCTCTCCCGCAGAGCCTGGAAGAAAACACTTTTGCTTCACAATGTTTTTCTTTCACAAGCCCAGCAGCTACTGAGTTTTTAGGAATTGTTTTATTTGCTTTGGTGTGCTAGGAAGCTGGCTGCCTTTAGTGTGAGTAAAAGGGGAAAGAGCAATTTTACCTTGTTGGATCCTGGAAGGCACATCATGTAACCCAGTGATATATTAGAGTGAGCAGGTTCCTTGCAACAGGGAGATAGAAAAAAAGAAATTAGGTGGTGCACAATACCATGCAACCAAAGATGTTTTGCTTCAGTAATCATCTGCTACCATAACTATCCTGGGCAATGATGTGCTTCTCCAAACTCAAGAAGCCTTTAGGTTCATTAAGGTTCAAAGACAAATACCTTCTGCCCCAAAGTAATTTTCATCAACTGCCCCTCAAAGTACTGAATGGGACAAAATCAATTAACTCTTAAGAATTAAAATTTGAGCTACATGTAATAAATTCAACTACTTGCTCCTGGATGGAATATTTGCTGTAAGAAAGAATTTTCTTAGTGTCAGAGTGCTCACAATAATAGTCTGTGGTGCAGCTTTTCAGAGCCAAATTACCAAGCAATGTATATTCTGTGTATTCAAGTAATTCAATGATTCTGCTCATACTAATCTTTCTGCTGGAACTGATGTGTAGCAAAATATGTCCAATGAGAGAAATATGGGTTTTACTGGTAAAATTCTTGCATAAGCTTTTCATACAATAATTTGGATCTTTAAATCATGTAATATTACATAGAATAGAGAAATGTAATTCTCCCATGTGAAAATGAAAAGTGTCTTTTGTGATTGACATGGACTCTTTAAGGGTTAGCATACAGAGTTCTTGTATGCTGGGAAATGTCTGTGAAAGGAAATACAAACTTTACAAACTGTTCTTGGTTTGCTTAGTTAATAACACTCAATTAATGTTTTGTATTTAATTACAGTAGATTTCAATTCATTATTTCAAACAGATTTAAAACCTAATAAGCATTGGACTGCAGAGCAAATACTCTTCCTTTGTGCATATAACCACTTCCAGCTTCTCACCCTTTTGTAATATAAGTACAGGAAAAAGAATTAAAAATATGTACATAAAGGGGGATACACTAGAACATTTTGTCTATTCATTGGAGCTGGATAGTCAACATGACAAGAAAAATTAAATTGGGATTTAGAGACAATTTCTTTTACCTTGTAGAATGAAGAGCTTTCAGGATTTTACTTTAATTACCTTCTTGTTCACTTTTTCCTTTGTTGTCTAAATTATCAATGAGGCTTTTGTATTCTATTTTCTATTGTTATGAATCTCTTGAGCAAAATTGCTGCCTTCAAGTAAGAGCAGAATAGAAACCGGAGACAAAGGCACAGAAATGTTTAGGCAACAGATTCCATTAAGAAAAAAGAGGGAGAGAAAGAGAAAGAAAGTACATCTGACTGAAGCAAAATTTCTAAATATTTTCATTTCTTGCTACTGCAGAAACTTTCTGACTTCCTCCAGAGTAGTTTCCCAAAACTGCTGTGAAGGCAGTAAGGGTAGAAGATGGATGGAGGGACTGCAGTGCTCTGCCTTTCTCCCCCTGCTGAGCTCTGCCACAAGGCAATGACAATTCAGCTCTGTCTTCTTCCAGTCCCCTTACCCACTTCTTACTCCTACCCTGTCTGTAATTAGATTTCTAAGCTGTCTTGGGAAGGAAAAGAGCTAGAAAAAACACACTGAGAAAACCTGCTGGCTAACCCCAGGAATTCGGTATGTTCAGGTCACTGCAGCTCACACAATGTGGCAACTGAAACAAAGCAACATCATAGACCCATAAAATCATACAATCATTCACATTGGAAAAGACCTCTAAAATCCTTGAGTCCAACCATTAACCCTGCACTGCCAAGTCCACCACATGACCATGTCCCTGAGTGCCATAGCTACACATCTTCTAAGTACCTCCAGGGACGGTGACTCATCAAAGGAAACCCCTTTTCTAAAGCAAAGAAGTCTGAATTAACCAAAGCTTGTTAGAATGAGGATAAGATTAGTAGCAGTGTACCGTTTCTAGAATTACAGTGTTGGCAGAAAAATATTTGTTCAAAAGAATTCTTTTTTTAAAGAAACAGACTACATTATTATCATAACTGTAAAAAACCCAAAAGATTTCAATCATACTTTTGTCTGGGAACTGAACTGTGAAATAACAAAATCCCCACAACTTTGTCTTTGGTAGGTAAAATCTAAATTAATCCCCACATCTATATTGATGAATAACTTTATCCTAGAGAATAAACACAGGATTCCTAAGAACTGGAAAGCAGAGAAGCTGAACTATTGCTCCTCCAAGCACCTTTTAATCTACACCAGTCATTGTGAAGAAAGTGGGATGGACTTAAGATACCAAAGCTGAAGGCAGATTAGTTCTTCTTTTTCCAAAAAGTTGTTTGAGAGAGTCAGACAGCCTTACTCCAAAACCAAATACACCCAAGTGGCTATGGACCCTCCATCCATGCCAGCTGAAGCCATCACGGGTCGCAACTAAAACTCCCAATGGAGAGGTCAGCCTCGAGCACGGGTACAAAACCTACCAGATTGCTGTAAAATGAGCATAAACCTCTCAGGGCAGAAGTGCCAGGGCAGAGCTGTAAGCCTGCTTGAAAGGCTTCACACAGAAGCCAGCAGCCAGCTGTGAAAAGTTTCTGTTCTTGAGAAAGAGCATCACTCTGACAACCCAATGTGCTCACAGAGCCTCTGATCAGCTGGAGCTAACAAGATACTTGTTAAGAGAGAGCTTATGGTAGCCAAACCCTAGAACACATATGCGAAAAAAATGAAAGGTGAGGTCTTTTTAATTTCTCAATTGTATTTTTGCATTTTGTATTTGGGCTTCTGCCAAGGGTTGGAGGGGAGTAAGATCGGCAAAGTTGCTTCAGCATGTATAAACTCCAAGGATTTCAGACTCCTTCATGATATTTAGTATGAATGTAAATGGCTCCTCCAACTTCTTTGTTGTCCTTTTCCTAAGTTTCTAATGGGTTTGGCCTTGGGGTCCCTTACTCTTGACCAGCTCTAGTGTAGAAAATAATAGGTATTAGTCCAGTTGTTCTGAGCCCCAGAAGAGGATTATGCTCACTTGCAGCAATCTTTGCTATCCCTGTGAGCAATGAACCACACTTAATGGCACTGCACCCAGCACCAGGATGTGTCCATAGGCATTATTTCAACAGTATGTTGTTCCAGGACACCTTTCACCTGGAACACCATCAGCTGTGGTTCAAAGTCTAGGTGTGTGACAGATTATTTTGTGAATGGAAAGCCATTTATTGTCTCTGTGCTTTATATCTGAAATGGGGAGAACCATGTTTCACTTGGAAGAGGCTGAGGTAGTATTAATTTGCAGAGGTTTCAGAGGATAAGAGAACTGCATCAGTGTTTAGAAGATTTAGCAGAGTCCCATCTGCATCTATATAATATCTAAGAGATTTTTATTGGGTAGACATTTTTTAGGGTTTTAAATGGAGGTGGACTATGGTGTGTCTCTTCAAGCTCAGAATAGGTTTCATTCACACTGCAAGGTCTAAGCAGAGCTCTCAGTTAGTTCAGGAGGAAATCCTTCATCTTGCTTTCTTGTCAGCCTGCAGACGGGTTAAAGGCATTAGGAATATTTTTCCTGAGGAAAAAAAATGCCTCTGCAGAAGACAAGGTTTAAAAAGGTTGATTCTTATCAATTGACTTTTGAGTTGAAATTGAATAGTGGCTGCCTTAGACCAATATATGGTTTGTGAAGTGAAAGCCTGGCAGATAAAATACCTACCTTCTTCTCTTTCTGTCTATCTTGTATTTATTCTATTTTACAGCCCAGTCAAGAGAGGAAACACTAAATGAGCTTGTACATTATAAATTTACTTGTGAACTACTTTCCCAGGGAAGGTGGGTGTAAGCCAAGTGTCCCCCTCCTCTCACTAAGGCTCACAATTTTTACAAATGAGTCTTCTCTCTTTCTGTAGATGTCTCCAAAGCCCACTGCCTGCATCTCTCTGCTCTGCTGGCAGCCTTGGGGAGCAGCATGTCTGGGTGAGCACGGAAGTGTCTCCCCAGCTGTGTCACCTGTGCCCACATCCTTGCATGGCACTGACTGCTATGGCTCTCTTCCCACCACGTGGGAGGGCGGGCAGCATTTTAGGGAGGAATGTGCAACACCAGACAAGAAAGAGGGAGAATGACTGAAGCCAGGTCTTCCTCAGAGGTCTGTATTTCTTGTCAGCAGCTGGGTTGCATGGGAAGATGTAGATCTCCAGGCTGCTCTCTGCAAACAACTTCTGTGATGAATTTAGACCCTCGGTGCTTGTTGCTTGCCAGAAATGCTTGTGAGAGTGCACCAGACATGAAGAAAGGCAGAGAAACAGCCACAGCTGGACCCTGGCCAGCCCAGCTGGCATTGGGGGTGTGTGAAGCCCCTGGAGCCTGTCCAGGGACAGGCTGGTGGGGGAAGCTGCTGGCAGCACGACCTGCTCTCCTTCTCCCACACATGGCAATAGCCAGGACATGGTAAAAGGGGGAGTCAGACCTGGAACACAAACAGTGGGCTGCACTCATGAGAACTACTGCCCCACTGAACAGCTGGAGATCACTGAGGTTTATCTCTATGGGAAATATCGCTGTTCCCATTCTGCCTTTGTGTTGCTGTACTGTTTGCAAGGAAGAGCAGCCCCTTCTGAAGATAAACCAGCAAGCAACTGAGCCAGAGCAGCTATACTCTAATTTAAAAGGCTTTGACCTGTTTGTGTATTACACCACGTCTTCTCTGTAGATGTGTTGTCGTGATGGTAGCTCTGGTACTTCTTTTATGTCAGTAATCTACTGAGAAGTCCCTCAGTGTGATGTGTGCACAGGTAAATTGTGCTGATTAGCCCTTCAAGAGGGGCTAATGGAAATCACGTTGGCACAAAAAGATAAATAAGGAAATGTTTTGGAAGTGGGAAAATATTTGGCATCAGTGATGTGTTTCTGTGAACAAACCTTTTCAGAGTGACTGCTGATGCCACTGTCTATAAAGAGCCATGCACGCAAGTTAGGAGTAAAAACTGGTGTTGCTAAAATGGATAATGTAAATATTTTGTTTTACAACTGATAAACTTGTGGTAATCACATTTTCAGGATTATCCAAAAGGAATTATGTCATTTTCAGGGCTATGAGTACAGACCAGACAATTTAGCAAAGCCATCCAATTTCTAATCTAAAAGCTTCAATCAGTATTTCCATCATTAACATTGTAACTGTAATGTTTGACTAAAAAGGAAGGTGGTGGGACTAAGGGATTGAATGAACCCAGTTTTCTGGAATACATTTTTACAGACATTCACCATAACAGCTCAAGCGAGATTGAGACATTTTGTAATCTGCTGGTTTTCACTCATATCATGATAAGAGCAAAATACACAAGTGTTCTTTTGAAAATGTGTGCAGTTCTCTGTCTTCTGGATAACTGCAGCCTAATCCTGTGAGGATTTTTAGAGTAACTCCAGGGTGGAAGTTTCTAGGGAAAGAACTCATTGTACCCAGAGACGGCTCTCACTATGCTTGTAGGAGTACATCCTGCAGGCAGCTTCCCAGCAAGAAGGAGTAACTCTAGCCAGAAATGTGTGGAGGCATTGGGCTAGAATGAAGGTCAAGCAACTTTGAAAAAGATTTGCATTTTATAAGAGAAACTTCTACAATACGTAAATGTCCAGATATTTAATTAAACAAAATCTGTTGAATATCAATAATAGTACTGTCTGTTTTTTCTTGACTGTACAATAGCCTTCACATGCAGTATTAACTTCTTTATCCATAAGCAGGGATAGACTTTTGAAATTAACTACAACATTTGTTGGACTCCATAACAGCAACTTCATTGCTTAAGCTGCTCTTTTCCAAGGTCAGAAGGACATTGCCTTCTCTCCACCTACAGTATTGCACTACTGGCATGGAATATCAGTCATGGACAAGTTTTGTCATTTTCCTCATGAATCCCAGTCCTGATTGGGGGCAGAGGGGTGGGATAGGAAACCTGCTTGATCAAGCATAGCAAATACTCTGTTGAAGTTGGGAATCCTCCAAATTCCCATCATCTGTGTCGCAATATTATTCCTACATATTCTCAGATGAAGGAAAACATACCACATCTTCACATGTCTAGCTAATAAGAATTGGTTTCAATCATGACAGAGCTAAAAGTGCCAATGTAGATAGTAACTCCAACTGCCATTTAAATGCTGGACTCAGAAAAGAGAATTCAAACATAATCTTTTTATCTACTATCTTGGGATGCTGTAGGAGGGCAGGAGAAACCATACAGCTGGAGTATGTGTTTTTTCTCTGCACTTAAAAATCCTTTTATTGAAGAGGGAGGAAAAAAGTGGAATTTCAGAATGTGTGTATCTGATGAGAGAAAATTTGTTTGTGCCTAATCTGGAAAGAAATGAAAAACAATCCATTGCTACGGTAAACGGTTCCTTCTGAATGTCTGCCAAGGTCATTGAATGCATAAATCCAGGGAGTGTACAGACTTTGAAAGAAAGCAGCTCAGCTGTTTCCCCTACAGCAGCTCTCTTAGGACTCAGAAGGGTGAGAGAGTTTTCTTGACATTACAAAACTGTTAAATACAACTGATAATGTTTTTCCTACATTTTTCAGTTCAAGATCTCAACAACATATAATGGATCTAGTGATTCCCAAGAGATTGTTATGGACAGCAAGTCAGTATGCCCACGTTTCTTTCCCAAGGTCTCCTTGCTTCAGAGATTCCACTGTGAGGTTTCTGTGTCGCAGTCTTTCAACAACTGGGCTTGTTGTCAGGCTCTTTGAATTCAGGTCAGTCTGTTCTCTGGTTTTTTCCATTTTTGCTTTGCAAGGCAGTGCTATTGAGCAATTCAGAGTGCATCCATGGGTTAAGCCCCTCAAAAGTCCCTTCCTCCAGCCAGCACCCTTCTCCTGAAGTAACCCATATGATTTCAGAAGTTTTACTGAAATAGAAGAACATCAGGGTGTCAAAATATAAATGCTCAGTGAAAAAAAAGTTCTGTTTCAATGCACCCAGGTCGTCTCCTGTATGCAACTGCCTAAGTGCCTGCTGGTACATCTGGGATCCTGTTACAGACTCCTGAATTCCAGGTAGACATTTGGAGATGAGAGCTGTGGTGTCACAGCACAGGTTTCTAGCACTGTGGTGGGAAGCCTGAGTGCTTCATCCCCATATCCTGAGACACGCAGAAGTCCTGGTCTTGCTCCACTGGTAGGGCTCTCCAGCTTTTCAAGTTGTTTATGGAGAAACTGAAGATCCAGTGGAAGGTTAATAGGAGAGTCAGAGTCCAGTAGGATGCATCCTGTAATGAAAGGCTGGGACTTCTTTAGTCTAGTGAAAAGAAGGCTGGGGGGAATCCAGTAGGAGCCTACAGCTTTTCAAAATGACAAAATCATGCAATGGTTTGGGTTGGAAGGGACCTCAAAGAAGATCTCATTCCAATCACCCTTCCATAGGCAGGGACAGCTTCCACAAGTCCAGGTTGCTCAAAGCCCCATCCAGTCTGGCCTCAAACATTTCCAGGGATGGGGCATCCATAACTTCTCCGGGCAACCTGTTCCGGTGCCTCACCACCCTCACAATAAAGAATTTCTTCCTAACAGCTAATCTAAACCCTCTCTCTTTTAGTTTGAAGCCATTCCCCCTTGTCCTGTCACTACAAGCTCTTGTAAAAAGTCCTCCATCTTTCTTGTAGGGTTCCTTCCTGGAAGGCCACTGGAAGCCTTTTCTTTTCCAGACTGAGCAACACTGATTGTCTTAGCCCTTCCTCATCAGGGAGGTGCTCCATTCCTCTAATCAACTTGGTGGTCCTCCTTTGGATTCACTTCAACAGGTCCACGTCCTTCCTGTGCTGGGAACCCCAGAGCTGATGCAGTGTTCCAGGTGGGGTCTCGCCAGAGCAGAGCAGAGGGGCAGAATTCCCTCCCTTGCCCTGCTGGCCACGCTGTTTTAAATACAGCCCAGGACACAGCTGGCTTTCTTGCTGCAAGGGCTGGCTCATGTCCAGCTCTCAGCCGCCAGCAAGTCCTTCTCACAGAGCTCCTCCTGACCTGTTCATCTCCAACCTGGATTGAGACCAGAAGTTGCCCTGATCACAGTATTGCACCTTGCACTTGGTCTTGTTAAACCTTATGAAGATCCACTTCTTGAACTTGTCCAAGTCCCTTTGGATGGCATCCCATCCTTCAGGTGTGTCAACTGCACCCCTCAGCTCGGTATTATCTGCAAACTCACCAAGAGCGCACTTCATCCCTTCACCTGCGTCAATAATGAAGAGAATAAATAGCTCAGGTTATTTGATATAACCAGTGTTGCAAAGATGATACAAATCCTTTGTAGTGGCAGACCATGTGACAGAGGGTAATAGCCACAAGCACTGTGTTCTGTGGTTCAGGACAGGCATTAGACAAGACTGAGGTGACAGGGCAGCACCAAAGCATGATATCCAATGAGGTTGTAGAATCTCTGTCCTTTGAGCTTTTCAATATTTAAAAGTGTTAGACAAAGCCATGAATCATGCAGTATTGGTGATAAACATACTTTTAGCGGGAGTTTGTATTATATATGGTGCCTTCTGACCTACACTTCCATGAATCTGTGGTGATTTGAATGCTTCTAGGACTCCTGCTCTTCAGATGAGCAAGATTGCATACAGGAACAGCTTATTTATCTTCAAGAAAAGGTTAAACAATCCCCATTTCTCCTCCCAGGACAGCTGTACTTATTCCCTCCCCTTCTTCAGGTTGCACACTTGCTGAATTTCCTGTCTGTGAGAACTTCATAGAGGTCTCAGCTTTGTCCTGTGTTGAGATGGCAAGTATTTCACATCTGCAGGTTTCCATGGGACCACACCAAGAACTTGGTCGCTCTCAGTAAATCACTGTCATAGGCAGGCAGGCAGACACAGATAGAGAGCTGGGATCACCAGTGCGAGCCTGCCCCAATATTCATTGCACTGTTTTGGTAGCTGGGCCAGCATTTCCAGGCATCTCCCCTTCCAAACAGCCCAGCTCTCCAGGTGGGGCTGTTCTTAGCTTCAGTGTATCATGCTCCGTCCAAGAGGAAAGTTGGAGCCCTGATCTCTGTCTCCCCATCCAATGCTGCAGAAGCACACAGGCTTATCCCCCAGAATCAGGCCTGCCATTAAGAGTATTTTCAATAATCTCTGCAAAGTTGCCAGAAAACCTTGCTGCTGCCTGCACTTTACTTCAAACAAACTGAAAGGCTTCCCCGTGATTTGTATTTTTAACCACTCGGCAGCAACAGCAGCACATGTAAAACAGCTCCACTGAGCACATCAGCTGAGTCACTGCTTTTTACCACAAGCCCCTCACAGCAGAAGCTGGAGGAATCAATAACACCGTGCAGCTTAGCAGAGTGCTGAGGCTGTGCAAGGTTCTTATGTAGAAACACACCAAGCGTTCATAGCAGGAAAAGCACCTCACCTCCTAAGCACTGGAAAAAAGCCTTAAAGTTTAATTCACCAGACACATCGAGGTGCAGCCTCTGTGGTGGGAGAAAGTGATGGCTGAAGAAATACAGGAAGGAAGTGGAATCAGTGACACCACCAGAGGGGGGAAAGATCAGTTTTAGCACCAAGTCTTGGAATACTATTTATTGCATTCCGTATTCATCTCCATTCTGAACACACAGCCTGCATAAATACATGGATCCTGAAGGGAGGTAAAAGATGAGCTCTTCTCAAACTGAAATGTTTAGGTGTCTGAGGGCAGGAGTACCACGGGGGAGCTGAATGCCCTCTCCCTTAGCAAGTGACCCTGTAAATCCTGCTATTTCTGGGAGACTGTGTTCGCATTATCCTGTGGGGAAGGGATAACAAGATGCCAAATCCCACATGAGTAGGGGAGGCTGTTCTACTCTCACCATCTATGCAGAGAGAACTCTCAGCCTGCAGTGTTGCCAGTGGCAAGGGTCAAGACTCAGGATAACAGCCTGTTCCAGGCTTTTTACACACACACGTATCCACACGTGCATGTACACCCTGGCTTGCATTCTGCATTCTACAAATCTCTTCTGAGAAACTTCCCTGTAAGTATTGGCCAGGCATGCTGCTCCTTCTTTGATATCTCTGTGAAACTCTTTGCATATTGTGGTAATTCTTGTCTTGCCTGCTCTAAAATGTGGAAGACCTACAGAACATTTCACCAGAGTAAACATATTAAAGCATAACAGTAGCTATCCACTACACATTTCTTCACTCTAGAGGCAAATTTATATGAAAATGGCCAAGTGTCTCTTTCTATACACAAATTTTTCCATCTTGCATCAACGTATAATTTGATCTCACTGTTTCACTCTTCTCTGTTATAACTTTAATTCGTGAACAGGCAGAGACTTCATTCAGAAGAGTAAGGCTTTCTACAGCCAGTAAGCAGATGTTCTTTGTTTGAAATCATATCCCAGCACACTCATCTCTTATCTGCTAACATCTTGTGATTACAATCACAAGGTTCTCCTAAATATTACAATATGCTCTTTATTCAGTTATGCACCTGGTCCATGGGAACTTGAGTGCATTCCACAGGGCACTTGAGCTCTCTGACATTTCAAAGTCTGTGGTTGTTGCAGCAGCAGCGGTGACCTCCCCCTTGAAAACTTTTAGGGCTGAAGAAAGAAATCACAGCTGTGCAGGAAAACTAGGTACACCTACAGTCTGAAGAAGTGTAACCAGCCATAGCTGTCCCTGGGGTGAGCTAAAGCATTGTCTCCTTCAAAGAAGCCACTGGGACAGTATCATAGTACCCCAGGGGCCACTGGTCTGTCTTTTTTCACTTTTCACTTCTCAGTTTAGCTGCTAAGATCTGAGGAATATAAACGGTATACATACATAGGCCATGATAGTATTGATTTTGCTAGGGTTGAACTGACCTTTTGTGTTTGACATTTTTGGTTTGAAAGAAAACAATGGTATTTGCTTTATATGACAGGTAGACTTTCTAAAACCATTCAGTTTCCCTACTGCCTGGTGGTATTGAATCCATGGTCTGCAAAATACAGCACTTCTCAGCTGTTGAGAATGAACCTGTAAATGGCAAAGAAAAGCCTGATGGAATAATAAGGGGTAGTGTAAAGCAGAAACATCCACAAGCCTTCTCTGCATCTGAATTACTTTCCTTACTAGTAAACACTGATAACTTTATTTGCTCTCTGATAATTACAAAGAGAAGTCAAAGAGCTGAGGTAAGACCAAGATGTATAGAGTAAGACAGAAAGAGCACGTGCATCCCTCCTTATAAATCAATCTTCATTTAAATAAAAGGTTTATTTTAACATCTTTCTTTGGTGCAGCTAACATAATGAACACATAAAACCAAAACACACATGGAGTTATCACATTCTTTTCTGTTCAAATTGTTTATATACAAAGAAACAAGTGAAAAACACTTCCTCATGTAGAAAAAGCAAGTGCACTTGAAAAGTTCTCTTGCGTCTCACCTCCAGTGTCCCCCTAGCCTCAGGGAAACACCAAGCATGACACCTCCAGTTTCATGGGCTGTGACTTCAAGTTCTTTCCAAAGTAAGTAACCTTTTTAATGATTTTAAATTGCTTCCTACAACTAAGGGAGCCACTTCCTGGCACATGGTCAGGAGATTCCACTGCTCCTGCTGCGTAACTCATGGCTGCACAGTGATAGTGGCCATGGGTAGTGGCCATGAGAAAATGCACTTTGTCCAATTCCTTTATGCTGAGCTACTTTTCACCTTTCTGAGCTAGACTGGACAAAGATATAGAGTCCGCACCAGGAGAACCCAGCCTGGTGAGGCTCACAAATAGCCAGACCAATCTACTGAGCCCTGCAAGAAACTGCATGAAAAACTGCTTAGCACAAGGTGAAAAAAAGCAGCGAAGGTGTGATTCATGATAACACTTTAGAGATTCTTACTGGGCCAAAAGAGGATATCCGGGATGTAACCCAGTGATTTATCCTACATGGAGATAAAGAGACAGCAGGGTGGGGTTCCTCCATCATTCCACAGGTTAAATATGAGGTTATAATGGCTGATATCTTCAGAGCATTGGCACTATGGAGTAGAGAGTCCTTAGCAATTCACTTTGTAAAGTCAGCTGCTCTGGGATTCCCATTCTTCACTGCATATCTCCTTCTTGCACTCTTCTATCCTGCAGAGGTAAGAGTACAGCTCTTATTCTTCTCTGCAATTTTTCCCACTAGTTCTTAATTTTTGCTTTAAAAGCACACTCAAATTCTTCTCCCCCTGCCCTCTACACACACTCAGTCTCTTTTTTACAGACAAGAAAAGCAAACTTGCAGTACAAAGGAGGTCTGTTGTTTTGGCTTTTTTAATGGCAAACCTTTCAGTAAGTAGGCAAGGCATCTGATGGTCTGCAGGCTTTCAAAGCTACTCACAGGTAGCAAGCATTGTTAAGTTCCTGCCAAACCACATTTGTGCTGATTGACTGAACAATGTTTCTTCTCTATTGCGCATTTGCCTTTGGAGAACCACCTCCAGGAGGGTTCTGCACTCTCCCTCTGAGCCTCTATACCTTATGCTTCCATAGTGGGCTCCTGCTAGAGAGTCAGGGCCATTTTTTCCTGTTACAGAGGCACCACAGGGCTGCAGTGAGGCTGTAGACCCACACTGGAAGTCACTCCTGACAGACAGTGCCAAGACTGGCTGCAGAGCAAAGAGCTACAAGTGGGTAGAAACACAGCAGGCACCACAGGGTAACAGTGAAACAATTGTGACTATTGCACAAGGGCCAATTCTGACCTCATCAACAATCCTGCAACAGGGAATGAGACTTCTGAGAATGCACTCGTCTCTATCTCCGTACTGCCAGTGCTGGGTTTGAGTCCATAGGATCACATGTGTGTAAGTACAGATGCTCGCAGAACATCTTAGGCCTTGGGATGATGATTCGAACTGCTGTTTGAGCAAGGACCAGACTACAGCCATTTGTACTGTGAAGAATGTCTAGGGGTTAAAAACTACTGACTGAACCAGGGAGAAGTCCCTGAAGGGTGGGTCTGCCACTCTCACAGCACTGGTTGTGGATGAAAGCAGGGCAAGTATGCTGTTTGGACATTTGTTGATGCTAGTTCTTTTTTCAAAGGACATTTTGAGCTATCAACATGCACAATTTTTTGGCATATTCATAGAATTCTCTGTACTGAAATTTTATCTACAGTGAATCTATTCTTTTGGTGGGAAGGTTCTCCATCTGTCATACCTTTCCTTCCAAGCCAGGGTGAGTCCTGGTGGAAAGCTGGAGGTCCTACCAATGGAAGAGGAGGTGGCTCTGTCCATACAATCAGTTCAGCATTAAGCTGAATCTGCCCAAAATGTGAAACTTCCCCATCTTTTCACATATGTCCTGACACTGACAACCAGACTAAACCATTTTCCACTGACTAATACTTCTCACAAAACAGTGATCTCAGTTGGTATCGAATTAATTTGATTCAGAAACTTGGTAGGAAATTTCTCAGTGCAATTACCACACTCTCCACTGTTCTTTACTCAGTGACAGTGGGATCATCACTGAGGTGTTTAGGAAATTGTATTTTATTTTGTATTAGTATTTTATTTAGTATTTTGTTTACATATGTTTATGTATATGTGCCAAATACTTGAAAACAGGTGGTGGACACTTGGGTCCCAAAATTGAATCTGTACAATTCATACAGGAATGTGACTACTGTACCTCCACAAATTTTCTCTACCAGCACTGGAGCACCACTTTTAAGTAAAGCTATAAAGGATCGAGTCATCAGTACAGAACTTAACTGAGGCTGAGTTGGGAAAAAAGAATTTAAATGAAACAAAAATGAGTTCTTTTTTAATGCCTCAGTGAAATAAATTTTCTTTTCCGTGCCAAAGAAATATTCTATTAAAAACATATAATTGTGGAGGGACAATATAAACCAGTTTATTTTAGCAAATTAAATACTCAGCAAACCAACCATCATCTTTCCAACAGTCGCTTAAAAACAGAGTATACAGAAATGGTGATAGGAATACCTAAATTAAATGTACTTGTAGCCTGTGTAGTATTTCTACAGGTCAGTATCTCACTAGGGAAGGAAACAACCAAACAATAATAGTATAAAATGAAACTGTCAAAGAGTGGAGATTTTCAGTTTCACCAGCAGTTAGTTTCCCAGAAAATTGCTTTAAAATAGAAAAATTCTAGAAACTAAAAGTGTATTCATTATGAAATGATTTTGCATTAACTTGATAAACAATAAAATAATGGTAAGAAGACTTTTCTGCCCTTTGAGGAATACACTCTTTATTGAGTTTAAAATTATAATAAACCATTGAGAGCCTACTGAGCTAGGTAATAAATGTAACACAGCAATTTAAGAGTTCATTTCTGTGGCTCTATAATAGCTTCCAGAGGTTTTTTTTTTTTTTTATCTTAGTAGGGTTTTTATGGTTGTGCAATTGTAGTAATTGAAAGTAGATTAAAAAAATTACTCTCCTCCAGACTTTTCCAGGGGAAAAAAAGAGATGAAATCTGTATGATGTTTCATCTGGGAAAATATGGAAATATAATTTTCGTATAACATAATGGTTAGTATGCCTGTACCTGCAATCTCATTATTATAGGGAATATGGATAAAATTTAAATTAAATTGGACATGCTCTCCTGGTTTGTACACCCATGCCCACCAGCACAGGCAGTGCAGGAGAAAGGAACATCTGGCACCCATGTGAGCAGAGATGGGTCCTCACCAGCACAGGTTCTCCACTAGAGTGAAGTATTACTGCTCCCCTGAGCAGCATCTGCCCCACTCTGATGACAGAAGAAGCTGTGCTGGTGCCTCGACCTCTCCCAAGCTGTGGCAAGGTCTAGCCCAGTCTTTGCAGTGGGAACATGCAAGAGAAACACATGCCAGGGGCTAGGAGCTCGTGCGCTAAATGGTGAAGAAAGCACCGAAGATTTTCATGCAAAGATGAGAGGAAATAGGATTAGTGTGGGGGGCTAAAGAGTGCAAATAACAAATTTTACAAGGGAAGGTGATACCAGGAGGTTGGAGATGGGCAGGGCAGCTCCGGGAAGCTCGTGTGCAACAGTCTCTGGGTCCTACCAGATTTGGATGGGTGCAGGACGGCAACACCATAGGCAGCAGGTGCACCCCTCTTGCTTCCAGCTTTGACTGGAGCCACTGGACTTTGAAGAAAATGGGAGTTCAGGGCCTGAAACTGTAAATTCTTCAAAATGAGAAGAAAAGTGAATTTTGGCAGAGGAAGTAGAGGTACCGTTGTCACCAAAACTGTGGGAAAAACAAAAACCCTCCAACAACAATTTTAATGTTAGAGAGTCAAGGCATTCCCTATTATCTGGCCAGGATGTTGTTCTGGCCAGGGTGTACCACAGAAATCATCTCATGCACACATAGCCTGGGTGCAGAGAGAATCATTCCATGATGCACGAGTTTTACGGGATTTTCGTTCAAATTTTATACAGTCAAAACCCATAGAGATGCGTTGCTTCAAGGTTCATTGGTCCAGAGTTGAGCAACCCCCAGTGTTCAGTTTCCTATTGGATCCGAATCCCCATCACCTCTGATGTAAATTCGATCTTCATTTTCCAATTTTCTTATCAGTCCTTTCCCGAGGAGATGTCTTCAACTCTGTCAGAGGTGGCGTCTGGGGTGGATGTTTGTAGATGGCCACAGACGTTCTGTTAATGTTCCATTGATGGCCTTTATCTCTCTGGGTATCTTTCGGCTACTCCCACTCTGTCGGTATGCTGAGTTCATCAGACCTCACCTGGCAGAACAATGTCCTGAAAAGAAACTTAAAATTCCTTTTCCTAGGGTACAGACAAACAAAGCCTTTGACTAAAGTTATACAAAAATTTTAAACTGGTGTATTTTCCAGCACCATCTCAAGCAAGACGATATGTAGCAAGTGATAAGAAGGCAGACTTAGCACCTTCACAGACACAAGAGGTCAGAATTATGTGGAAAAACTGGAACACGAGACTTAAATAACACAAAAGTTTGAGAAAAAAGAAACATCTGACTGGAGATAGATAGCCACAACACTTAAGTCGGAAGGGCTGAAAGAGGGAGAGCTTGTAGTGCTGTGATATTACACACCAGTGGCAGGAGAGCAGCATGTGAGCCAGAAAGGCAAGGATGTTGCAGGTAAAAGAGCTGCAGAAGAATGGAATAGGAAGGTGGGAAATCTCACACTTCTAGATGTTCCAAGTCCTTCTGCTTTTCAGCTATGCTGGAGAAGGAATTATACGCTGCCATGTCTTAGAAACTCATAGTGGCATTAATGAAAAATGATCTCTAGTGTGCCCTGTCCTGCTATGAACGTGCAGGAGCCTCATACCAAGCCCAGTATCTTGGCAATCTTTGAAAACAACACAAAGAAAATACTTTAAATCCAATGAGTTTATAACACTGTGCAAGGATTTGCCAAATTTCATTCATGTTCTGTAAATACAAATCCTGTTATCTGAGCCACAGTGACCTCCGAAATCAAGCAGACAGGGATATTGACACAGGCGGAGGAGAAATTCTCTGATGCTGATATGCATGAAGGGACTCTGGCTGTATCAGCATTGTGAGCCGGGATAATGGACTCTCGTGGCAAGGCAGAGCAGGGGTCACTCGCCGAGAGCGGGATGGGGATGGAGTTGCCATCTGCACATTCCTGATTCTCTTCATGATAATCAGCCCATTTTTCAAAACATACTTTGCATGCAGACGTGTGTGCTTAGCATTTCTATTAGCAACATATGTGTCATTGTTTGAGCTGCAAGCTCATTAGCACCTCGATGTGACATGTCACCTGAACAGAATGAAGCTTGCGGAGATTGAAAGGTACAGCGAAATGGCTGAGGGCAAAGTAGACCGTGGCAAACAATAATACCTAAAAGCAGAGAGAGTCACACTTTTAATTCAATATACATTTTGATCGATAGCTCTAACAACCTCCCATTTAAAAGCGTACAAAGAACAGTCATGTCCTAAAGGCAATGGCTGTAAGCACAAACAGAAAGAGTCTGGGCTACACTTAGATGGATCAAAAAATCAAACCAAGGAAAGAGCCGGAAAAAGAAGACAGATGAATCCCTGAAGCAGCACTGACATTTGCATGTGAAAAGAAGGTGGGAGAGGTACTATAAAAAAATGCAACTACTACTGTAGATGATGATTATTAATATATCCAAGGGCACAGATTGCATCTATAGTAGTAGCACTTGTGACTGAAAATCATGAAGGATCAGTATGGACGTTGCTAATAGACTAAGACTGGTGTAAGGTAAATTGCATGGACAACATCCCTGACATTTAATTGCAATAGAAAGTCTGGCTTTGTAGAGAATCGGCATCTGTTAAATAGTGAATGATTTATTGAAGTGACTTTCTCTCTCTGCGAGCTGATGATGGTTTAAGTACTTAGATGTATGCACAAGCCACCAAGAAAGGAAAAAACAGTGCCTGGACTGATCCTGGTTTCTGGAGCAGAGGGCTGCTTTTGTGCTAAAAGCCTGGCTGGATTTTGTCGGCTTTGTTTAAAAGAAGTGTAATAGAGGGGCTTTGAATTAGTTATGAAAAGGCGAAAAAGGACTTCTACCCAAATTAGCATGATATGACCCGATGTGAGACAGAGCTGTGAGGTAGATCTCCTCACACCTTCTCCTTCTGCTGAGCACATGAAAACTGTTTTAGTCTCTGCAGATCCGTTTCACTAAAAGACAAGCCAGAGTTAAGACACTGTTGCAGCCAAGGAAACCCAAATCAGCTGCATCTGAAACAGATAAGAAAATAACATCTTGTAAATAAATATTCTCTTCCCCACATCCAAAACCCCTGTTCTTCAGATTAGGTCCTTTTCTTCGGTCTTGCTCACAGACCAGAAACTTTTACTGACTTTCTAATTGTAAGAAACATTACTCAGTTGGGGTAACCTCTTTCTTTCCATAACCTTTGAGGTGTGGCTGCATTTCTGCACTTCCTTCCCTGCTCAGAAGCCTCCAGCACCTCTGCGTGGCAGTCTCCCTGATGCAGCATCTACCCTTGAGAAGCCCAGCCCTGGACCCACAAACATTCCCTGCTGCTGCCTTGTCTCCCTCCCTGCCGCAGCTCTGAGCATCTCAAGTGCAGCAGCCCAGACTAATCTTGTAGCAAAATAGATAGCACCTACAGCATAAATGGGGAACACACAAGGAAAACCCATCGGGCCCTTGCCATGTTTCTGTTGATCTGAGAAGTTAAACCAAGACAGAAACTCAGTATCAGAAGGGTGATCAAGATGAGCCCTCTTCTGCTGCATCATATTGGATAATATAGAAAAAAATATGGAATATAATATATCCTATAAACAGGGAGTCCACTGGGTGTTTCGATCTCTGAACAAAACTAATTGAAGAACAAGTAAAATCATATACCCAACACATGTGCATATGGCAGTGGGGCAGAACCAGGGGATCAGCACTGCCAGAAGTGGTAATAGGTGTGGGGTGATCATCTTGTGGAGACACTAATCCTCACATTAGTAACAAATGAGAGTACTGCAACGTGGAATAATGACGGGTGAATATAAACATGAAGAAAGCAACAGTGAGAACAGATGGCAATCAATACACAAGGGGGGAATTAACAAAAAATCAGTTTGGATACTGAGCTGTGGCTACAGCTGAGTTGGTTTCTGAGCTCAGCTAGCCCTGAGCTGATTGCTGCCTATACCTAAAGTACTTAAACACAACATCAGAACCAGGCTGGCATTGGCCTATTCCTCCTCTTCCAGACAAACACACTGTTTGTTACTTCAGGTACACATGCCTGTGTACATAAACACACACACACAGAAAAAGTTGTTTTAAGTCACTCCTTTTCACTTTCCCACAAATCATTCTTCTGCATGACTGTAGCATTCCAATCAGCCTGTAATTCCAACTTAGTGGCAATCACCCCAGGTATTTGTTGACATTTCTCCACCTTTTGTGTGCAGACAGGTTGCTTTGCAATTGCATGGAAAACCAGATCATCTCACAGGTGCAAGCTGCTTTTGGAAAGGTTGGAACTTGTGAAGTCTGATTGAGTTTGGTATTATAATCTTGGCTGTACAGTCAGTGTATCACAATACCACTGAATTTAAATGCAATATGACAGTGAAAGTGCACCACAATAATCAAGCCATTTTACATCCCACTATGACTTATTTATTTTTTTCTTTACTCATGAAATCTTTGTGGTTTATGCTTAGCTTTTTTCATAACATTTAATCAAGTTTTGTTTTATTTTTCTTTTTGTAGGTCTCATATGGGTGTCACTTAAACTGAAACCAATTAAGAAACATCTGCAGACAACAGAACAGTGTCAAGTGTGAACAATGAAATTTCTTCTAAGAGAAGAGAGAGAGCAGAGCACATGCTCAACAAGTCTGGGAAAGCTCTGTCCAAACAAAAGCCATGTTTATGTCCTTACTGGAGCTCTAGAGTGCTGCAACCAGGCTCTCAAGGGCACTGTAAACCAAGACAGAGTTGACCCAGACACTGCAATCAGCAATACTAATTAAGGTTAGAACACCATCAGCTAGTCTGGTTTAGGTATAGTGTACTTATAAGACATAGAAACATAAAGAAATGATTGCTTGCTTATGAAGAAGATATTTTAGTTTAAACTGACCTTTTTTTTCTTTTTTTTAATTCTCAAGAACTCGCTGGAGAGCCTCATAAAGGTTATATTGAGACATTTTGCCAATCTCTAACCCAATTTCATTTCTTTTATGCTTCATCTTAAGTTACTGGAATTGTCATGTTTCTTTATGGGATTATTATAACATCCCTGTAAGGTTTTATTACCTTAACACACTGGTATATATTCTCAACCCTAACTCTAGTTTAATATGTATTTTTAAATAATTAATATGTAGCCTCGACAAGCATGTGGTGCAGCAGAGAAATTAGAAATCAGGGGTGTCTCTAAGGGAAAGATGTACCCTGTCCACATTACTGTCTTTCCCGTAACAGTGGCCAAGAGGGGCTTGACTAAAAAAAATTTGTACCATCACATTGCTGGCTCCTTCCTGCTGGTAGAACAAACTTTTACACAGTGTTGTAGATCTGAAGAAGCAAAAAAGTATGAGATGAGGCTTCCACATCAGGGGTTTGATCACGTGGTGGAAAAAAAATATTATGGGGAAAGGGCTGGAGGTTTTTGTGTTTGCAATTTTGAGGACAAGAAAGTGGGTTCCCCTTTTTTTCTTTATGCAGGATGAGCTTCTCACAGGTCTAAGGAAAAAAAAAAGAAGAAATAACTTGGTAAGGGCTTGAAGGCTTACACTGATGGAATCTGAAAAGATCATGAGAGTATCCAACCCAGCCCTGAAACAGCCAGTTCTGTAGAGCAGATGTTCCAGATGTCACAGCCAAGGGGACAGCACAGATGAATTGCCAAATGTCTCAGAGCAGTCTGCAGTGGTGCATTTTGCAGCTGACCCTGCAAAAGCCATGCTATCACTCATTAGCTCATGTAGCTGGATGCATGCTGGGGGCAGGGCAGCTCCAGGAGCTGCAGTGCTGACCTGCAGGAGGGAGCTGACTGAGACCACCATCTGTGGCTCAGTGAACATGCTGTCCTTTTTCCTGAGCAGAGATGAGAAGCTTTTACAGTTTGTTTTGTAAAAATAATGTCTCCCTTTTCTTTATCAGGAGCAACAGACACTGGCATGACAGGCTTGTACTCCACAGGCTTATTTTTCCTCAGGCAATGGTACCTGAGCTCCTGGTCCCTCTGGTATGGCCACAAAACAAGTCATTAATTATAATAGAAAGCAAAACCAATAGTAGTGTTTATTTAAAGATAACATAAGATGAAGGAAGACAAGTGCCACAGATGAAGCAAATACCTGACTTGAATATCTCAGAATTGCCTTGCAGCACTTCCCAGGAGGGGGAACAGCCTTTATCACACCGCCAGTTAACAGGGGCATGATCAATGACAGAAGCGTCTGTCACCTTTTGCTAAATTCACCACCAAAGCCTCTGATGTTTTTTCAGAGAAAGAAAATTTGGATTGGTTCAGTAAGAACTGATTGAACTGAGAAGTCTTCACATGGGGCATCTGCAGACACCACAAGATCCGCACAATACCGTCCAGAAACAAATGGAAGAATGCTTTATGATCTAAGTAAATGTCAATGGATAAAATCAATATCTCATTTAATTTTTTTTTTTTCCATTTTCCCCCTTTCTCTTTGCCTTGTAGCTTTGGGAAATGCCCATCCATACAGACATTAATTTTAATAAAATCTTCTTCCTTTTCTGTTCTGACATATCTCCTTATGTCTCCTCTCTTGCAATCTTGCCATCTCTGCAGCAAGTTCTTTAAAGCAGTTTCTAATTTTGTCTTGAGCTGTGAAGTTTTTGAACATTCTCTGTTTGAAAAAGACTGCAAGAAAAAATAGGCTGAACTGAATAAATAGTTATTCTAACATTTTGATGTCTCATGGGTTCGGAACGCGGGGGTAGGAGGAGGTTCTGAAAAACAGCGAATGTATTAAAGCTCCCTTGCTGTTTTCCTCCAGAAACACAGGGCTTTAGGTCATGCCACCTCTTTAACCTAGGTCAGCTCCCTCACAGACATCTGATGCAGGCCTTGTGATGCACCACTCCAAGAAAGAGAAGAAATAGGGCAGGAGGAAATGAGTAAGAGGGATTGGGTCATAATCTTCTGCTCCATGCAGCTACAGACATACAAACAACAGAAAAGTCGACAAAGGAATAAGCCATAATTGTGGAAACAAGGCACGTTCTGCTTTGTTATGAAAGTGTTGAGGAAATAGTTTAATTGCTTTTTGCCAGTATATGTCTGCCTTTAGATTAAGAATAATGCTTTCCTGTATTTACAAAAACAATCTGAAAGGCTTGGTTAGAAAACACCGCAAAAATAGGGATACTCCTAAAATTCTTAGTAATGTGCGTTGGATCAGTGGCTAATATTTGCATTTAAATAGGTAGGATTGGTCAGTTATTTTGCTAAAGCAGGTTGGTGGTGGGGCTGCTATTAATTTTTTTAAACTTACGAGGTGCTCACTCAAAAGGTAATTCTTCACTGATTGATACAGAAAGCAGTGTACAGTGCAACGTATTTAACATGTGGAAAAAACTTATAATGCAGTTTTGTACAGTTTAGTAGGCATTGTGCTGAAACTCATATACTCCAAAGGATCCTCTCAAATCCTGCAAACCTATTAAACAAAATTACTCCACTATTTCTCAAGAAAATAGGATATAGTCTTAGACTATTTGGGGGATAAGTTATTTCCTTTTTTCATATCCGAATCATTTGTTTCCCAAAGTCAGTAGTTGTCTTCGCTTCCAGTGTTTTCCCCAAACACCTTTCAATGTTGTCTGTGGGAGCAGTCACAAAGCAATAGAAACATGCCAAACATATTGATTACAGAGTAAAATGGTTACCCTGGCAACTAAAAATCCTAGGAAAGCTCTTTAAACTTCCTTCTGTTCTCATGTGACTTCTTTTTATATACTTTTTTTCTTGGATGGTTTGAGAAATCATGGATATAAAAGTATTTGCTCTGAATATACAGCCATGGAGAAAAGGTGATTCATGCCTAGATTATTTATTCCACCAGGAATATAACTACCCACATTACTGCCTTAGTAATCCATCACTTGCATAACGGGTAGGCAATTTTTGTAACTTGGGGGGCAGAGTAACCCTCTCCCACTAATTTCTAAATCTATATTCAGATGTGACCTAAGGAAGGAAATCCAAGGACTAGAATTTTCCTCAAGTTCCAAGGCAAGCTAGATGAACAGTGTGAAAGAATCATGATTTATGTGAAGGCCGAAAGTTTACTCTGCTCTGTACAGAGCAGAGTTAATGATTGTCCTCTCTCCATGGGTGGTTTGGAATAAATGGTGACTAGGTGTGACAATAGTGACCTAACCAAAGGAGCAGCAGGGTCCGGAGCTGGTGGTAATGGGCTCATGTGTTTGCTCAGGCTCATTCTAGCCACTGCCAGCATATTTAAAAGCATGTGCAATTGAAAAAAAACACATGAAGCTTAGTTGGGAGCAAATTTAGATGGCTTGTTTCTCTGGCTCCTGCTTGGTTCAACCCCAGACACACAGAGGACTCTCTGCTTACTGCTCAAGCAGCTCTCTGAACAGGCTCAGCTTCTCAGCCTTTTAATATTTCAGAGGGAATTGCCCTCGCAGGCATTAAGCAGATGCTTGTTGATCCGTTCATTTGTAAGCAGGAACAGTAACTGGACTATGAGGAAAGGGGGAAATATGTAACAATGATTAAATTAAGGTTTGGGGGTTAGTTAGAAGAAGGGTGTCTAAACCAGCAATTCAGAAAACAGGCCACTACTATTCAGGCTTTGATATGCTGATTTTTTCTTCTCTTCTTCTCACAAATGGTGGTAGGTCGTTTTTAGGGGTTTTTTTGTCCTCTATGCTGGCTTTCCAAATAAAAATGGTTTTGAAAAGCTGCAATTACAGAGGTTACAAATAACATGCAGCAACACAGCTGGCACTGGAACATTTCCAGAATATAATCACCTGTCGTGCCATGATGAGGGCCCATTATTTCCAGTGGGGTCCGACAGATCTGTTGTTAAAAATGTCATCTCTTAATGGAACAGGTCTGGGATTGTCTGAGCCCTAGCCTGCTTTCCTATGTCAGTTTGTGTTAAGGAGGTATGTTATTCCTTTGAATGATGGCTTTTTATTTGTCCCAGACTTGTATTGTCAATAGAAGGCTGAAGAAAATGTGATTAAGTTACGCGGAACCATAAATTAGCTTGCAGTGAAAAGAAATGACACAATCAAAACTTTCCAGTAAACATAATCCTAAGAAGAACTGAGTATGGTATAAAGTGTGGAGAAAAACAGAGTGGTTAATTTTTATAGGTGGAATATTATTACCTCAATGCAACAAAAGGCAGCTCTCTAACTCCCTTTATTTGAACAGATGTTTGCCTTGTGTTGTCCTTTGTATTCTCAGGGGTTTTTCTGTCAGTCTTGAGAGGAAAAACTTTGCTAATGCCCTTTTAATACCCAGTCTCCTTCAATTAATTTTTTTCTGATTGAAAAATGCAAACTTCTCTAGCAAGACATCAGTATTTGTCTCACATACAAGAGCCACTGTCACTTCTATAAGCAGCTTTCTGCTGAGATATAGAAAGATAAGAGTGAGCACTAGTATTTTGACATGCACCAGTCACGGGACTTAATGGCAACATTAAACTGACATACTTCTTAGGGAAAGGAAGGAGTCCTCAAAGGAAATATGGTTCCACTTTTCTGTAACTGTCATCACTTTCCTTTGCATGGCACTGATTTGGGGATTTTGGATCAAAACAGTGTAGTCAGCCTTAGGATTACATCCCAACCTGACTGATTTTGCCACACAAGTGGTGCAGAGAACGCTTCCAACTGCACTCACAGTCATCTGCAGCTATAACTGAGCCCAGACCGCTATTGAGAGCTCTGCCTGCCTGCCACAATTCCCAAGGGAGCGTTGTCCAGTTAAAATGGGAATATGAAGACCGTTCATCATTAAGCACCAGAAGTTTGTGTGATTTTTCCCATTCATGCTCGGCAGCAGCCAAGCTCATTGCACTAAACCCTATGCATTTTTAATCCTGTCAGCTCTGAAGGCTAGTGTGGTCTCAAAGGGCAGGTGAGCTTAGCTTCCCCGCAGCATGGGAAGGCCCCCTGATGCCACAGATATCCCATTCCGCAGGACAGGGTGCCAGATGTCTCTGCCAAAGGCTGAGTTCCCAGGCAGCTCTGCCCGCCTGGCCTGTGCCCTGCTGTGCTGGCTGCTGCCCCTGGGCCAGCTGTGCCAGCCAGATGGGCTCAGCTGCAGGGACGGGCAGCAGCCACTGCGGATAAAGGCTTCGCTGCCAAAGGTCCTCCCCCACGCATTCGGCACGAGCTGTGGAACTGCAGCAACTCTCCCAGCCTCTGTCAGACTTCCCAAACCTGGGCCAGGAATGATTTGCATGAAGGTACCCTGGTGCAGCAGGAACCCATAGCTCCATGAATGCCTTTAGGATGGGGTTTGTGCTTTATCACTCACTTCCTTTCATTTCCTCTTCTCTCTGTGGATTAGAGAGGCCTCTGTGTGACCGGGAGCTGACCCTTTAGGCGCTGTATCCTATGGGGTGCTCACAGCAGCAGCTGGGATTGCCACGTGTCCCGTGGTGAGGTTCTTTAAAAAGAAGCACCTCCAGGGCAGTTATGGGGAAGAGATGCTCCTGCCTTTCACATGTGCCTATGTGTGGGGTGTGCACATGTAGGAGTTGTTCTTATTACTCACTCCTTGGAAATCAGCAGCACGTCTTATGCAATGATAGATGGGGCGTTGAGCACAGGCTGTGGTTTATTGGATGGGAAGGGTGTTACTGCTATATGGATATCACTGGCTCAACAACCTCTTCCTGTGCTCCCAGACCTCCTCACAGAGATGCTGGACACAGGGTATTTTTTCCTTTTTTGAGTGTTTGTCTTTTAATATTTTCTGATCTTTGTCTTCCCTTCTCTGTTTCTAGTAATTATGTGTTACTTACTGTATGAACAGGATGAGCTTCCTTCATTACTTGATTTGAGGCCCTGAAATAGATACTGCTACTGAAAGCCCTGGGAAGGAGCCTGGCTTGGGAGATGGTTATTATGGAGGGCCCCAGTTAATTACAGATGCCAAAATGGGAATGTGGAGGGGAGTAAGAGGTGGAAGGAGGGAGCACTCAAAATAGCATAATCAGCAGATGTGCCTTGTTATCAGCAGTGTTATAGCTAGCACAGTTATTAGAAAAGCCCTAGAGTTTTAGCTTTCCTTTATTACTTCCTAAAGAAGTAATATAAAATAAAGTGTTAATTGTTTTCACATGAGAAATTTAAAGGTTAGTGTATTCACTGTTTCCATGATTTTTCCTCTCTGGTTTCAAGTGTCTGTTCCATGTGGACATATTTATGCACAAACAAGATAAACTCTTATCTTATACAGCCAGAAAGAAAGACAAAGATTATAGTCAGCATACAGACTATTTGTAAACTGGGGTTCTAGAGTCACACAAATAATATCTAGGATGAGCCGAAAGGCTCCTAACTTTTTATATTTTCAAGTACATAATTTTTTTCCCATTTTCATCAGCTGATCTAACAAAATACATTGATTCTTCTACATAAATGTTGCCTCAGTAATACCAAACCAAGCATCTGAACTTGTTCCCCATTTCTAAATGTGGCACTTACAATTGTTCTATGAAAAACAATGTCACTATTTTGCAAATAATCAGATGAGACAGTAAGAGCAATTTTTACCAACAGCTAATGGAAGTAGTAAACCAGAGTTTGGAGTTCTTCCTGGGCAGAAAAGTTCATGTACACATTGATCATTCCCAGTAGATGTCCTAATTTTGATGCTGTAGCAGAGGTACATAGAAAAAAGCAAGACACTCACTGTCCCTCTGTTTACTTTGTGCCACTATACAGAAAGTGAGCAATATTCAAGAAGGCAGAAATGGAGAACTCTAAAGTGAACAGAACTCTAAACTGTATCATTAAGTTCAGCCTCGAGAAGCAGAATAGCCAGATGAGCCCCACAGAAACTGGTCCTACATCTTTACATTTGGCACAAAGCCTTTTAACACAGTTAGCTACAGCTGGTACCTCAATAGGTTTATGCAGGGCTAGATTTGGCGTCTCTCACAGCACAGCATTGTGCCACAAACACTTGTCTCAAATTCTGAATCAATTGGTCATCCTAATGCTTCTGACACACCCCAGAAAGCCTTCCTTCTCTTCATGTTTTTATAGGATATAAAATATATATACATGTTGTATATACGCATCTGCAGAGTTAGACACATACACGTAAATCCCTGCCTTATCAATCTGTATAAATATTGAAGAAGGCAGGGTTTGTTATGCAATATTTGCTTTTCACAGGGAAGTAGCTAAAAGTAGTTCTATTATTTTTTTTTAATTGTAAATGAAAAGACCACAAATTATATATATACCCTTGAGGTAAACAACAAATTAAACACTTCAATGAAATCAGCACTTGATTCTTCTTCTAGTCTACTTAATTGAAAGCTCAGACATGCCTAATGGTTTCTATAAAACACTAATGCAGATGACTTCCTCTACTTTGATGAGTTAAAAATCCTTTCAGCAGAAATTGCTGGTTAACACAGACTCTATTATCCATTTGGTTTTCCAGTCATGTTTCAGTCTTGTGAAGATTTAAGGTCCTTGAATAGCTTTGTTTTGCAAGACTCAGACCTTTGACTTCAGCTCTACTGTCTGATTCACATACATATATAAGCTGCTGACTACAAGAGAAGCAGAAGACTTGTATGGCCTTGGATTTGAGTAATTTAATTGTAAACTCTTTGATACATGAGAAGAACAGCTGGGAAATAGCATTTTGCACATTACTGGCTCTCTACAACAGGAGGTACCTCCATGCAGTTATGTGCTGCCTTTGTAATCTCACACAAGCATCAGAGATTGCACCACATACACCTCCTCCTCCAACTACATGGGTTGCTCATGCCAGCACTTTAACAACAGCAGTAGCAGAAGAAAGAGAGAAACAAGCAGAAGTTGCTGAAAAGACTGAATTTTCTTGCATATGAGATGAGCTCCCTCATCTTTGCTATTTGTCTTTTTCCTTAATGAAAGAAACCAAGAGAGCAGGAGATCAAGAAATTAAAAGAGGAACACTTGAACTGAAATGCAATTGTTTAAAAAACAAACCCAGCTGAAGGTTTGAAAATTAAGAATTATACCAAATCCAAGAATATCAGCCAATATTTTTGTTGGGTGACTAACAATTTTGAATTCCTCACTTTTCAGACCCCAAATGCAGAATTCCTGAGTACTCAGCTAGGACCTCTGGAAAGATGAACTCTCTTTCATCAACTTGCTTGAGAACCCAGAATTGTTACTTGCTTTTCAGAAGCATTATTCTTTGTGAATGTACCCTGCAGAAGGTAAATATCTGTCTTTTCATTCTCTTTTACCTTCCTTTTTGTGCTTTTGTGGTTATTTAGTCCCAGGCTGTCAAGCCACTCCATCAAATGGACCCTTTGGTTGCAGTTGAGCATAGGACTATGCTTTAGGATGGAACAAGCTGAGGGATTAGTCCAGTAAAGGTATCTGTGAGTGCCTTCATTCGTGGAGGAACTGTACTCCCATGAGTTTTCCCCCATGTTGCAGGGAGGCAGATCAGACTCAAAAATTAGAGTTAGCTATTGTTTCAGTTGTGGTTACCCAAGTGTATCTCCTGTCAGGGTAAGTCAGGCTTTAGCTGAATCCATTATTGGATTCCAAAATATGTTCACTGCACAAAAACCAGCCCATCTCCTTCTGCCACTTCAGTCTGACAGATGTTCAAAACTCCCTGAAGATTAAGCTTGCGGAGAGAAAATACATGTGAGTAAAACTGATGGTAAAATCCTAGCTTCATAAAAATAAATAGAAAGTGTCCCATTGCCATCCACGGAACTAAGACATCACACTAAGTGGCTTTGTACAGAGCACTTCTCTTTCTCAAAATAGCCTTTATGCATGGAAGCTTCCACAGAGAAGCTAATTTATAATCAGGTCAGGATCTGTGAACGGGTGTGTACATTCATATGTCTGCCATGAAAATTTTCTACCAGCCAATCAACCCTCCAGAGCAGACTGGGAGCTGGCAGAGGAGCTAATTACTCTCACTAAGAGAAATCTGCTAGCTTGATTAATGCCTGTTTACCAATTGTTGCTGTTACTTCAGCTGTAATCTCAGAAAAGGGTTTGCTAAGGATGACTCCCCTGGAAGTTTGTTTTTCAGTTTTGCTGTGCTACAAGCCATGTCTCATTCTTCATTCCCCAAAGCAGGTCTCTGGACTTCCACAAAATGGTAGAGATAGCCATGAGTATGTAGTAATTAATAGAGTGTCTGTGCAGCACCATCCTGTTTCATAACACTGTTCATCTGTAGATCTAAAACTCCATTTGGAAGGAGGCATCCCTATCACTGTTTAACAAATTAGATCTGGATGTTGAGGTTAACATCAAGGCTTCCACCTTAGTTAAAATCTTTCACTGGGATAAATAAAGACCAGCTTAACTCACAACACTTTTGGAAAATAATATCTCCTCCTATTTGCTCTTCTGAGACCTATCAGCTACTAAATAGTATATTATCCTTCTAAAATTAAAAAGAAAGAGCTATTACTGTATTTTGAAGAACTTCAAGTGCACTTTAAATGACAGAAGCATTTGTCCACCTGCACCATCCCTCTTACTGCAATAATTCACATTAATGAGGAGACTGTGATTGTACTTCCTTGGGAAAATCAGATTGTGTGAAAATGTATCCCATCTTACTTTTCTGGGAGCAGTATTCCTCAGCTGTCCCTGTGAGATCACTCTGGGGGCAGCAGCCAGTACCCAGCTGAGCCTGCCAAGCCTTTTTTGACTTACACTGGTTGGCCAGGGCTCCCACCAGGCCCTGGTGCGCTTACAGATAACCAGAGCACAGCTCACATTCTCATAGGAAGGAGGCCACCAAGAAAGGCTGGCAGAGGAACAACTTCTGAGACTCAGAATCCCCCAAGTCCCCATGAAAGCAGTGAAAAAGGGTATTTCAGAGCCTGTGCAGTTGGCTCTGGCTCATCTTTGTCATAATACCAGAGCTTTTATATACTAAATGATGCCTTTGTGTTTCAGCCCTTAAGACTGGCCATACCAAAGGAACCGAAAGCTTCACCTAGTTCCAAGTTCTTCTAATTTCCAGAAGCAACTTGTAGCAGATGGGTTGGGAGGGTATGGGACGAAAGCAAGATAGCAATACCTCTTGTAGCACTCCCTCAGCATTACCTCCAGCTCCCCATCCCAAAAATGGTATCCCTGCATTCACACATGTGTATAAATTAACAGTTCATGAAGTGCCCCTGTGCTGCCACCATCCCTCTGCCAGACCACGACCCAGTGTGCTCAGCAGCAGCCTGCAGCCACTTGTTTATATCCTGCTTGCTCAGAATGCCACAAAGAATAAGGACTGAAGCATACATTCAAACAGGTTGTGAGCTATGATTATCAGGTCTGGATTTGTAGCCAATTTTTTTTCCTGGACCTGGCCATGTTCTGACTCAGTGCTCTAGTTTGGTCCAAAGCTATGGCTTATGTCTGACCCTGAGCCCAGAGCCAGCTTGACTAGGATCTGTTGTTCTCTTTAGAGGCTATTTCAGATAGCAGTGCTTCCAAAGGAGTAACTTTGTGCCTTTTGAAGCAACTCTCCCTCCCAATGAACTCTTTCATCCCAAATAACCGCAGAAACAGTCAAGTGAAACACTTTTTCTAGCAGGAAACTCAATTCAGATGAGGCTTAATATTTGTGCACTTACGCTGCATTGGCCACAAGTTTTAAATATACAGGTGTAAGACATTCAAACACCCAAGAAACTGGCAAACTCTACCTTACCTCCAAGCACCAGAGTAGGAGAGGGGAAGAAGAAAAAGACTGGGAGGAGCACAACCGGCTCAGGGTCTGCAAAGTTACCACTGATTCAGTGCCAGCCTCCTCAGCAGGCCAGTGGGGTAGCTCATATGCATCTCTTGGGAATCAAAATACATCACTTGTCTATAATTATTCCAGAGGTGTTTCACAATTTTTTTACCTGTGCATATTGATGGATAGCAAAGACAGGAAGACAGAGCTGAGGCAAGATCCAGCCTCACAGACCAGCCCCTCTGCCTGGGATGCACGTGCTGCTGTCCATGAAGCACTGATTAAAGGAGTTGGGTGCCCATTTCAGCTTTGAGAAGCGCAAGAATTTCTCTGTAGTGAACGAATTATGAATGTAACCTTTTCAATGAGAAAATTACTGGGACCTACTACCTTAATTTCTGTCCCCTTCTCATCTGTTGACATGCAGACTTTCTGGAAACAATTCATCTCCCGATGACATAAGAGTAGTTTATTTGCTTAAGTTGATGTTTAGGTCTAAAAACTAGTTATTTCTACTGTCATTCCTTACCAATCCAAACAAATAAGTAAAATAAAATTAGTGCTCTGAGGACCTAAACGACATTTTATTGTCAACACAACAATAAAGAATGTTTGACAAAGCCTAAGGCAAATGATTAAATTCTTTATCTGTCACAGCAAGGAAAGGCTGCTTCTCTTGGTAATAAGGCTATATTTGTTGTCCCTGAAGGAGAAGGTGAAAAATAAATTAATGACTAAAAGCCATAAAATTTTATTTGCTGCATAGTCTATTTCAGGACAAAAATAGCTCCTTTGGGTTTGGTAATACACATTCCTAAAGTGCCAGATGTCATATTTATCACAGAAATTTTAGAAAATTATTAATTCCTGCAATTAAACCAGTAGGGTTTCCCTGGGAAACACTGATGCTGATGAAATGTGCAAAAGCAAAGGCTGTTAATGTAATTTTCCTTTTCAGCCTTATATGTTTGTCTCTATCAAATCTATTATATTAGTGTTTCCTACACATGAGTTATTTTTAAAAGAGCCATTTTTTAATTTTAAAATTAGCCCCCAACTTGAGATGTTAGAAACTCATAGTGAAAATGTCCTGGAGACCATATTGACATGAGCAGAAAGGTGATTAATCACAGGTTGCCACAAAAAAATCAGATTGTCTATCAAAGGCCCTGCCTTGGAGAAGAAAGTGTTATTGACAGAATTGAAGCAGTGCAATCACAGTTGGGGCAAATCACAGATCTTTAGAACTTTTCTTCCCTTGGCACAGGTCACATTAGCAGAGGTGAATGTGAATAACTTACATTTCTTGTACAGTAGGATAGGAAACACTAGGATTTAGAATTGGTATTTTATGTTAGAATAATTCATGGGCAGGGAACAAAAACATGTTGAGCATATGTATTTGTGATAATGGAATGGAAAAATAAAAGTGTGATAAAAGAAAAGAAAATTTGTGATAAAAGAATGGGAAAAAATTGAAGATGGGCATCAGGGGTGGCAAAAGACTTAAGCCACGAGTGCTGAAGAAAGGGTGTTCTTGGAGAAGGGATCCTTCCAATGCATCACTGACTGTGCTTGAAGTTGATACAGGGTTTAGAAATGAGTCTTTATTTAAAGTGAGAAATATGTGACAATGAGCCAAGCTACGAGTTTTTGTCTTCATGTTCTGCCAGAGTCATGATTAAAGAAGTCAGATTATTGTGTTTCTTTGTTTTGGTTGTAGTATTAGCCTTACATATTTAATCATTAAAAAAATATAAAATAAAAGGCTAGCTAGTCCATTCCCTCTGCTTTTAACTTTTTTGAGGCATTGTTTGCTTTCAGGAGACCCTGCTAGAGGGTTTTATCCCAAGCACAGCACCAAGCTGCAGGCAGAGCCGGGCAGGGAGCACATCCTGTCACAGTGTGCCTCTGCAAGCCCACTGCTGCCTGCTGCACTGGGAGGCACAGGTCTGTTTTGCACTGCCACAGAAATCAGTCTGCTGCTTTTAATGTCACCCCCGGACAGCACTTGTTAATACTTCAGAAACAAGTAAACAAAATCTAACAAACCTAGAGAGTATCTGGCAAGTAAAAAACCCCAAATAACCGAGAGGCAGGGGGAGCATGAGACCTCTTTGCAGTTCAGAGGTGAGGTCAAGTGTGAGAGCGATGTGGAGGAAATTGTGGAGTATTTGTTGGCAGCAGCAAAGCCCTTGGCCGCCTTTCTGCTGGATGAATTCCTAAATCCACTCATTTGTTTTGCAAAAGACAAGGCAACACTTCTAGAGTTAATCATAACCAATTTATGTTTCCAAAAGTGTCAAAATGTGATATAGAGAGAGTATTTTCTTGACTAGCTTGTCCTGGTGAATACAATGGCTTATTACTGTTTTCATTACAGTGTGAATATTGCTTCATGTGAATGGAATGAGTAACACCTTCTATATTTAATTAAGTTGTTCAAGATTGCATTTGTACTTGTTGAAGCCACCACTTTTTCCTAGGTTATCATGCCTACACCTCAACTCAGAGGAAAAGGTGAATAGATTCCTAAGAGATGGCTGTTTAATTGTGAATTAATCCACCTGCTGGGCATGCTAACTAGATATAGTGGCTAGCATCTTTGCCATGACACCAACCTTGTCATTACCTCCGCAGCTGCCCCAGCTGGTAGGCTAAGTCCCAGAATTTTGACATCTGCTCAGATGACATACAGTCTTTGAGATATTGTTTAATGTGTAGAAATTATTTATGAGGACTCGCATTAAATTACTTTCACAAAAGTTATCTATGCTGCCTTAAAGGGATTTATTAAAACTATCTGCATGTGAAGCTTGCAACAGACAAATGAAGTACCATTTGCACATGGCCTGTAAGATTTCAAAGCAGCTGCACCCATTCTGCAGCATTAACCTGGTCTCTTATGACTTATTTAGAAGCTGAACTCCCAGATCAGTGTGAAATACTTTAACACATGCCAGAGTTTCACAGTATTGCTCCTTAATTTCTTCACAGACATGCTTGCATTTTGGTTGCACTCTGGGAACTTGCCTAGCAAAGTCACTAGTGCTCTGGATTGTAAAAAGAACACCACTGCCCAGTGTCTCTGGCAAGTGGTTGTCTCTGATTCTTAAACCAACCACGTGCTGGTGAGCTGAAAACAATGGTTGTCTGTAATATTTTTATGTGCAGATTAAAAAAATAAACCAGCACTTAGCAGTGTAGGAAAAGCTATGCTTTTGTGCAGACAGACAAGATGCATTGAATAAAATGTTTATAGCCAAACTCTTCCAGGGAGAGGCTGTGAAGCCTCCATCCATGGAAAAATCCAAAGCCCAATTCAAAGCCATCCTGGGGACTTGCTTTAGCTGATCATGTTTAAGCAAAAGGTTTGGATTTGACAATCTCCAGCAGTCCCACCTAACCTCAACTATTCTGTGAGAAACCAAAGAGGTACCAAAACCAAGAATGTATTGATCATCCTAAAATATATTATTATATCATAAGGTTAAAAGCTATTGCACCATTTCCTTGTATAGGAAAATACAGAGAAGCTGTTTGAGGAACAGTAAACAGTCTGAAGAGATATACATATTTTAAGAAATCCTTTAAAATAGTAAAGACAGGGTCTTCCAAAGGCTTAACAACATCGTGTTCATGAGCTCATGCTTCAACCTGACGTAATTTCACTCCTTTGCAAAACTATTTGTGCTCTTCCACACCCCAGCAATGTGAACAGCACAGTCCACCTTCTGCTTCTTTCATCTGTGAGCAAAACTGTAGGATGTACAAACGTACACATGCAAATTCGCTCGTGTCTGTGACAGAGTCTCAGAGACCACAGGAACTCACCAGACCCCCTCTCCAGCTAGAGTGAGCTCAGCTAGACAATATAACACCCTACAAAGCTATTTCTTCTACAAGATGGCTTGAAAGTGACCCACACTGCTCTGCGTGGCCCCTCAGGCTTTCCTTGCAGGGAGCTGGCACCTCAGCTTCCTCCACACTGCCATGATTTCATTCTTTCAAGTCCTGACAAAATCACCTATAAAGTGGCACAGCTCTGAACAGCTTTTAAACTTCAAAGGTTATAATACAATTTGCAGGTTTTTGCACACTACCAGCTCCCAGTGCAGACCCTGGAAATCATGCTGAAAACCCTGGGAATCAGTGATGAGAGCATTTCAATTTAAACATATTATAAATCACATTATTCTGTGTCAATGGAGACATAATAGTTTTGTCCCTCCATTTTGTCTCTCAGTTTCTATCCTTCTTAATGTATGTATATCTCAAAGCCTTGCCTTAAAACAAAATAATTTGTTTGTCTTTTGAAAGGGAACCTTCTGATGCATGTCTGATAAAGCCATCAAAAGCCCCTGTTATTATGTGCCATAATGGTCCACAGGAGTGTCTTATTAGAGCATTTTCCTTGTCACGCTGACAAGCTATGAGATATTATCTGCCTCCAGAGGCTAAATGGAAGACTTGAGGGATAAAAAGGTCTATTGTTATTACATGCATAATCTTGTGACTGAAAATGCCACATGGGATTAAGAGAGCTCTTTGGATGTATGGAGTGAGACATTATATGTAAATTAGTTTTGTTTACCAACACTGCTGTGTTGTAATTATTTTATCCAGCTACACTTAAACTTTAGAATGAACTAGGGAATACTCCAACTGTGATTTGATTGCTTTCTCATTTGTATCAAATGCTGTTTTCTTTATAATGGGAAGAAAGAACTGATGTTGATAACGAGGTAAAGACACTTTTAACACAGGAAGCTTAATAGGGATATTAAACATAAACATTACATCAAAGCTCCAGGCCTTGACATCCTCTAAGACCACTCACCTACCTAAAGTGCCAAGGTCAGTAGGACAGCTCTTCGATGTAGGCAAATAGCAATCCAGATCCACTTGGAACAAAAGGAACTGATCCTGCCCTCTGCTCAACTTTGTCAGTGCCATGTAATGTATTATTTTTAGGTTTTGCACTAGGAAAAAATAGAAACATTAGGGCTATGTGGTGCCATGTGGAAATATTGCTGAAAGTACCTGGTTAAATGCATATACGGTAAGGAAAATTAAAAGGAGATATTATGGCCCTGTGGGTGCCAGGACACAGGATGTTGGCATGTTTCTTCATTTGTTTTAATTGTGTCAACAGTGATGTAATTGCTGTCAAACTTAGACAATACACCCCAAATATATATTTATAGATATATTTATATGATAGATGTACCACTCGAAGAAAATGCTGCTTTTCTTGGTGGTAGAACAGTTGTTATGGTGACTCCTTCCCTCATTTAATACAGGAAGAAGAGCACCAAAATAAAAATCATTCAATTTATGGAATTTATAAGAAACCCACTCTGAAGCTGCAACTCTAGAGAAAAATCTTTTGGAATATTTAATGACATCTCTGTTTTATAGTATTTAGCCTTTCATTCTGGAACTTGAAATTTTATGAAAAGATCTAGTAATAGGAAATAAATGGAGGAAATGTATTTTACTATGCTACATACGGTAACATTTGCTGATTTTTAATATTTATACAGTATTGTGGGCACTGAATGTACAAATATGTTTTGCAGGTTAGGTACCTACTAAGTAAAGTAAGTAAAGGTTACATAGGGTTCTATTTGGAAAATTTCATTAGCAAAAAAGATGGATGATTGTTTTCGTCCTTGATGATTCAATTTTTAACAACTTTGTAGTTTTTCCTATGTGTGTTAACCACAGTCATAGTGCTATTATATTAAACAATAATTCTGTACTTTCTTGATGGTACTTATTCATATACTTCACGGGATTTAAGCAGCAGAATTTCCAAAAATACTGCTTTTTTTTTAAGTTTCTGATTAGGTCAGAGTTGTTTCTAAAGCTAATTTGGAGATTAAATTCACCATGACCATATAAATTGCCTAACACTTTATGCCAGCTCCTAATTTTGAACACTTTTACTCCAAAATACCTGATAAGGATTGGATTTCTACTTTATAATTAGGGAAGCTGAGGCAATCGGGTGTGCAGGTTGAATCCAGATCAAGGTTATGTCCACAGCCAGTGCAGATGTGATTTTGCAAAAGCTCGGTCTATCTACAAGAATTTGAGCATGTCCTGTATGCTCAAAGTTTCCAGGTGGACATCAAGGATAGGCAGCTCTGTAAAGTGCTTGATCCCTATGCAGCGGAGATAATGATCCTTTCAAGGTATCTTCTCCGATACTAAAGAAGAATTTGCACTTCCACAGAGCATGTGTGCAGAATGCAGAACATGGGCTGAACTAGTCATCGTCAAGAAGGGAGAGCAGAAGCTGATCAACAAGAGGGCTCTGTGAGGGAATCTGGGAAATTTTCAACTGCAAATATTTAGAACAGGAAAAAAGGAACACATAGAAAAAGGGAAAATATCTTAAGTACATACAGGTCAGGATGCAGCTAGGGGTGTACTCATAGAAGAGTAATTGAGCATACCAACTGGCAAAAGTGAAATTGGTCACAGGACATACACAACCCAATAACATTTGTCATTTGAAAACACTAAAAGGTATCTGTGGTGAAGTGGTGCATTTGAATTACTTTGAGAGGATAATTTCCCCAAGAGCAGTGTTATCTTTCTCTCAGCATAGCAGTATTGGAGTGAATGAGAATTGCTAAAGTTTATTTGGACCAGACTACCAGTGTAACTTTTAAATGAGTAATTTATCACCCTTACAAGTCCTGATTTTTATTAACCTTACCTGTAGCTGAAGATTAATTACTTTCCCAGCCTAGGAGCCAGCAGCCACAGAGCATCCCCTTACCAGCAGCAGGTCATTTGGCTAACAAGCAGGTCCCATGCCACAGCAGGTTTGCACCTGAGAGTGCAGCAGAGCTGCCTGCAGGACTCGGGCTGTAGAGGGTACCAAGGTGCCCTCAGTGCTCGTCATGCCAGCCCGAGGTCTTGATTTTCATGCTGAAGGGGCCAATTCAAACTGAAGTCCCCACGCCCTTATAAACTTCTGTCACTTTCAGGCAGAGCTCCTGCTTCTCCCGGGTGCCTTCTCTTTTTTATTCCTAAAGCCTCACCAGCTTAATCAAACATGTTTGGAAACCAAGGTAGACCAAGGAGCGACATCCTTTGTGTGGAACCCCTGAGCTCAGCTCTAGTGCTGCCCAGAGCAAGAGCAAAAGCATGAGCGCAGCTTTAACAAGTTTGCAGAGGCTGAGCAGACAGAAAAGCCAAAGCCAGACAACCAAACCACAAGTCAGCCTGAGAGGATCCACTTCAGATCAAACTGACTGTTCAGCTCAGGTTCAAAATGCAACCAGAATGCCTGCTGGGGTTTTTTTTATACTAACAAATATGTGTCCAGAGAAGGGCAACAAAGCTGGTGAATGGTCTGGAGCACAGGTCTTATAAGGAGCTGGGAGTGTTTAGCCTGGAGCAAAGGAGGCTCAAGGGGTACGTTATCACCCTCTACAACTTCCTGAGAGGAAGCTCTAGCCTGGTGGGGGTCAGTACCTTCTCACAGGTAATGATGGAGCAACAGGAAACAGCCTCAAGTTGTGCCAGGGGAGGTTTAGATTGGATATAAAGAAAAACTCCTTTACCAGCAGGATGGTCAGACAATGGAACAGGCTTCACAGGGATGTGGTGGAGTTACCATCCCTGGGGATATTTAAAATAGGTGTATATGTAGCGTGTTGGACATGGTTAAGTGGTGGCCTTGTCAATAATAGCTTAATGGTTGGACTCAATTATTTAAAAGGTCTTTTCCAGCCTAAACAATTCTATGATTCTATTGTATTATAAATTGTGCAACTGTGAGTTTGGGGAGGCTGAATTTATTCTGCCTTTTATAACTTTGAACATAATTTTTGTAACCAAAACAATCTATAGGGGGCAGGTTAAAATAGAGACCTTCAGAAGAAAATATCTTAAAATTCTTCACTTAAGGACATGCAATTTAATTAGTGTTTAACTTTCAAATCACACTATAGTAATTACTATTTTGCAAACATTTAACTTTCATTCACAAAAAATTTTATCTACTAGGAGTGTTGGGAAGCAGGAAAAGAAGATTATGTATTTCTGCTGTTTGATCATAAAATGTTGATTTGACAAAAGAAAGAACAGATGCTTCTGAAACAAAAGGAAATGAATCCTACAATACACCCACTCCATCCGATCCATTCACTACCACTCATTCTGGCAAGACATGCCAATCTGTGGGTTTGCAGGATCAAAGAAACAAACCCATAACCCACCATGAGATAAGGAGTGCCCAAACACATTGTTATTATAAACCCCACGATAAAAAAATTTAGCTGCTTTCTGGTTTTGATGTGATTTTGTACTCCCCAGGAAGCTGGAGCAGAGACTACTCATAAAGCCAAAGAAAAGGAGACTTTACAAATCATCTGACTGATATAAATAATTTCATTATCATAATTGCTGTTGGAACAGACCACTCAAAATGTCTGCTATGATTTCAAATAACTCAATCAGTAAAAGCCAAATAGAATGGCTTAGAATGCAAATACTGCAAGCCACACAACTGGAGTAGATGAGTATGACAGTGGTATTAGCAAAGGGATGGTAAAGCATTATTAATAAAGGACTGATAAGGTGTGACAAGACAAAGCAGAAAAAAACACCAAGTGATGCCTTGGATGAGAAAAACAAAGGCTATAAAAGAATACAGAAAACTTCCTTCAGTGTTTACTGCACAGCAAACAAGGCAAGCACTATTGCAGGATTTACCTGGGCTAAATGAAAATGAACCCTCAAGAGTCTGTATTCCATTTTAGGGAAGCAATAAGACAAAATTTTGAAAGAGCATATCTAGAATTCACTGCAGCATAAAAACATGTCCCAACATATTGCCATACTAGTTATACATCAAACCAGGGGAAAATGAAATTCAGCCTTCTTTTCTTCCCTCTGTTTTGCTGCCAAAGGATAAAAATATACAATAGGATAAGGTTCTCTGCCAGGCCCAGACAGTTACAATATAACATACAATTAACTTTCACAGCTGGTCACAGACTTTGTCAGAAGCCTAGGGAAAACAAAAAGTCCTGTGTGTTGAACTTGATTGTGAATGTACTTATTAAATATATCTCATTAAATCCATCTGAGTTGCACTTGCTGCTAGCTGAGTTAGCTGGCTGGTGGTGTGCTTATAGGACCACATGGGAACAGCACAACATGATCTACCTTGTCAATAAAACCCCTTAACTTCCATGGTCTGAATTATTTTTGTCATTACACTATATGCAGCCACAGCAAGATCACTGAAATCATGCCTTTTTCCTAATTTTGGCTTCAATCCTGCCCACAATTGCACACATGCTCACAATTTACCAATGAGATTTGTTCTACAACAATATTTGGACCCCGCCTGTTAACTCTCTGTGGGCAAAGCTATCATTGTATTACATGTACTGACATGCATGGGTGTCAAAAACTCTATGACTGTGACAGTTGCCCCTTTTTGGACCCAGGCAAACATGGAGGGAACAGGGAGTTCTCACTTACTGCTTAGAAAGACCAGCTCAGATGTTTTTTTGACCATTAGACTGTAACCTGATGACTTTAAGTCATCTGACAGAAGAATTTCTGCTCTTGTAGTCCTTGCATGAATGCTTTAGAGGTTTGCCACACACCTCAGGGCTTTGCAGACCGCTCTTTCATTTGATCTCAGAGTAAAATTGTATTTGTGTGCACCATGCTAAAGTGATATTTGGCTGCCAGCCTGAAACCAGATGATGTATGTTGGACTTGGAGCATTTGCACCTGTCTGAATTCATCCAAATTGGTGTGATTTCCTTACAGAGTCCCAAACCCAAGTTTTTTAAAGGGATGATCACCTAACATTAATTTGGCTCTGATTACTGCAGTTATAAACCTAGTCTAGCAGAAGTGGTAGCTATTCAAAATCATGAATAATTCAGTTCCTCTAGCTGCAAGGATCTGTTTATTTTAATTAAAATGAGTAGTCCTGATCTTTATCAAATACATAACACAAGGTGATAGGTACTGGATGAGGTGAATCAAACCAAATCTAATAATTTCAGTGTTACTGTTTCCCAACAATCCCCTGGCTGGTGTACTGGCTGTAGTGAAATTAATGGGATGGTATTTTTTCTAGGTGTGTCCAGAGAAAGACTGATATTATACGTACAGCAGCTCTATGTGAACCATGTATGTTTTCATTTGTAATTCACAGCACGATGTTGCTGCTAGCAAGGAATAACAGCCCTCCTGAGACTACTTTAACATATGTACATTCCTGTAGGAAGGCTGTGAATCTAATGGATAAAGCATGTATTTCACAACAATTCACCTTTAGCTTTTCTCAAGGTTCACCTGTTTTCCCTACACCTATTACTAGGAAATGTTAGGTCCGTTCTTAATTGTACTTAATCCTCCCTACTTGCTAAAGCAGATCTTCATGGAAGCCAAAAGAGTGTGGAAAAAATAAACACAATCTTCTGAAACTGATCCATGGATTAGTTTTGTTAGGGAAAAGAAGCTATCCTAGTGTGCGTATCCATCCATTTAATCATGAGAACTATACATTTCCAAAACTGTCTGGCATTAGTAAGAAGCGATAGCCTGTTTGCTAAGAAAAGCATCTACCTCTGTTTCTACATCTGTTTGCACTTTAAAAAAAAGTTCAGCCTAAGAGCTGGGCATTGGAGACAGCATTAAACCATTTAAAATAGCCAGCAAGAAAAAAACTGTTCCAAATGTCACTGTATATATTGTGTGTAACACCAGCCTCTCTTAAAATAATACATTTATAGGTCATAAAAAATGAACTCATAATAGACCTCTCTTCTAAAAGTGAAATGACACTGAGGAGTGTCCACAGGCCCAAGAACTGAAATCATCTCTACTCGTAAACACTAGAAGGGTCTCTGGAATATATTTGGCATTGACTGATTTGCACTTCTTCTCACAGTTCACAGGCATACTTTGAGAGATAGTATAAGCCAAGGACCACTCCCAACAGGCAGCTCGCCTATTTTACTGAGTAGTAGACAATTACATGGGACATTTGGTTCCAGTTTTCACCCCTACCATGGAAGAGGTCCAGAGAATCTTAGTTTAGCACTGTAAGAATATATCCTTAAGGAGCCCTCATTCAGTGAATGGAGCAAAGTTAGCTTTGCTCTTAGGCTGCTTTGCACGAGAGAAGCCTTTAGTTTACACTTCAGTATTTATATTAAGAACTCCCTATTTCACTGCAGTGCATTTGACTTAGGTAGAGAGAGATAATCCTCCTGTAGCCTTGGGACATCAGTGAAAGTATCTGCTTATCGGCTTTGCTGGCATGTTTCATCTCTGTGCAATCCCCTGGTAGAGGAGAGAAGTTTTTCACTCTTTTGATCAGGAAACTGTGTTAGAGAAAAAAGCTAACTTGATGCATCATTGTGGCCATGACTTTAAAAAAGCAACCAAACAAAAAAGCCTAGCAGATTGTAACGTGTTGATTCATAGACAATAAGGTCATATGAACCATAAGGTTCACCGCAGTGTTCATGAACTACAGGCTTCTGTCAGGATCCCATTACCCTGCAAAAGACTCATCTTTAGTCTCCTGAAACTGGATATTCAGTCACGTAGCAAATCAGCTTCCCTTCATGCCCTTTTGCAATTTATATAATTTGGAGAAAGCTCATTTCTGCATTTCAACAAATTTATTTTATGGTTCAATTTCTGGGTCCCATTGTCAACATGATGTTCCTGCATGTGGAAAGGAATAAACTCAAGCACTTCTAGGATGCCTAGCTGTACCTGGAAGTGCCCAGCTCACATGCAGAGAGCTGGCTGTGCTGTACAGATAGATAACTGCTTTCTGCCTGCAGTGACATATAGCTCTGAACTTCTAGGTCCTGAACCTGAGGACTGCTCTAATCCCACTCAGCATTTTGCTTGTAATTTTTTCTCCCTAGTGAAAGACACTCAGAAAGGAAATTATTCATTGTTTTCAGTGGCTGTTTCCTTCCCCAAAACTGCTTTTGCCCCATGTGGCAACTTCTCTGACCTGTACAGCTTTATCTGTCCCAAATTAAGCTTCTCAATGTTTCATTCCTTCTGTCATCAGAATGCTTACCTCCGCCTGGAATAGAAGACTTCAGATAAAAGTTGCCATGTGCTCCCAGACCATATTAATTATTCACCATGATAAGTGCTTTTAAAAAGAGAGGGAGAAAAAAAAACATATTCTATACACTTAAAAAAAATGCATTCTAGAGGCATATATCTTTCCCCAGAACAGTTCTTAGCCAGGTTTTTAATTATAAGAGCCTCTGCCTTCCAAAGAGCAGGACAAGCTCTGCAAAGATAAATTAGGTCCTAAGGAAGTCTGAGAGAATATAAAAGAGTGTCCCTCTGAGATCACAGTGAAGGTAAAAAGGAGCTTGTAATAGCACCATGTCCTAATGGAGTCCTTCTGCCAGGCAGGAATAACTCCACAGGCAATATTATAGATCACACTCAGGAAAGGACTCATGTGGCCTGAATCTGAACTTCCTCACATGATACCAGAATGTGTTTGCAGTGCCTTCATTGCAGCAGTACCTATTTTCAGCGAATTTAAACACAGACTAAGCAGTGAAAATATTTAAAAAAATAAGCTAAAAATACCCCAAAATGTCCAAACAAACAGCCAAATATTTAGAGAGTGAAAAACATGTTGCAGACCTTGGCAACAGAGAAACTCTAGAAGCTGTGTGACAGGAATGCTCTTCATGTTAACTTCATGGTAGCCAGAGTTTTGTATTAGTTTTTCCTGCTGAATGCAGTGCATCAGACAACATCACTGAGAAAATGCTTGCTTTGAGTCATGGTTACTATGCAAGTCCTCTCTACTTTCCAGAAGAGCATGTAGTCGGCTAAACCCTAGGACTTGGAAAAGCTTTTTCTTTTTTGAATAAGGCATATCCATAGGCCCCACACACAAAAGAATGCCAAAGTGAAATTTTATGATACACAACCTCTAGCAGTGGCATAAAGCTACTTCAAGGGTGAAAGACTACAGGTAGTTTGTGTGGTACTGCACAGTTGCAGTATTTGGAGACAGGGAAATCATGGCTGAGGACAGAAAGGTGAAGCTACTTCATATATTAGCGAGGAGACTTTTTAATGTCAGTGCTGCTCTGACAGAAACACAGCGTTTGGAGTCTGGTCTTGAATATTCAGCATGTAGCAAGCTGAAGGGAATTCAATTTATTCAATGCAGTAAGGAGAAGTGAAAACTCAGTTTATCACAGTAGTTTTAGCAATTGATTCTGGAAATGCTGCCAGCGGTGATATTTTAAGTTTCATCAGAAAACTTGAAAATGCCACTACCCAATCTAAGCACTATCACCACTGCAAGTAATGCCTAACGCTTCCTTTGAGTGCTCTCCCCTGATGCTGTGAACCGTATAAGAAGGCACAAAGGAAATTTTGTGCATCACCACAGCTGGATTCTCACATTTTGCCAATTATATGCTTTTTCAGCCACCAGAGCAACCTCAGCAGTGCCTTTACACATCAACCTCTGTTCTCAACTTCTTTCCAAAAACCTAATCAAGGACCTTTGTGGAAGGGGATCTTTGAAAGCTGCTAGGCTCCTGAAGGCATGCCTGGACCCCGTATTTTGTGTGTAGTCACCCTCCAGGCTGCTGCAACCTCTCCTGATGAGTGGAGCCATAGCAGTGCTACCAAGACACTATTCTCCACAGCGAGACTGTTGGCCTCCTTCCTTGCCATCTGGGACAGAACATTCCACCTTGGAGCTGCAGGTGGGAGAATAAAGTCCACGAGACTTGCAATGCAGCCAGAGAGGTGATAAAAAGAGGTAGGTACTTCTCAGAAATACCTATGGAGCAGGTAGAACTGGTGACTGGGAGTTTGGAGGAGGAGGAAGTGTGGAAGTCTATGAAGCTGTGTAGGAAGATTTCCTCTGGGATGAGCTACATCCCATAATTAATGATGGTGTATTTGGAAGAAGAAAAGGTGATATAAAATTGGGACTTGGTTTCCAGTCTGAAATGATTCTTGTGATCCAATTCTCACAAAATATTCTGTAGGTTTAGCAATGACATTGCAATCTTTGGGCAACTCCAATGCAGGGCAGTGATGAAAGTAAAATAAAGAGGCAGACAAAAAAATCAAGAGCACTGCAAGCTGGTGTTATACGACTTAGAACATCAAAAATCACTAGATATAAAACTCTTGGTGTTCTTCAGTAAAAAAAGAATTCTTTGATTAATATTTAATGGACTCATAGAACAATACATATCACAGTATCAACAACTATCAACAATAAAATTGACAGCGTGGGAGTACTAGGAAATGAAAAGGCACCACAGATGAATGGAGCAAAACATCCCTAAGAGCATTTATACAGCTTGTGCTATCTCTTGCATCAAGACACTTCCTTTCAGAGATCAAATGAAGAGTTACAGGGCAATTTTAGATGGCTAAAGTGAAAATAAAGTTCTACTGAGAGTATAGAGCCATAGAATGCTTCGGTCTTTTATCTAGTGAAACAATTTAAATGAAACCATTTTTTCTCTATATAATGAAGAATATACATCCATACATGGATGAGACTCAACAACAGTGACAGCTGCCCTGAAGACCTGAAATAAGAGTCTGCAAAAAGAAGGTGAACTAATTCTGGAAGATTCAAGGGCTATGATTTTTAAATGCTGTGCTGGAGGAGTCTCAGCTGAAGTCCATATTCAGGAAAAAGAAACTAGAGACTCCTGGCAAAAAGATTGTATTAAAAATCCTTTGTTTTGATAACCTCTGCGTAAGATGAGACACGTTCACATCCCCTGAAACATGGCTGAGCTGTTGTCAGCTTCACCCTTTCAAGAGCAGTATAGTAATATCAACAGCCTGGTGCTCTGTGTCAAGCTCTTCTGAGAGGCTCTGAGGCTGATGACTTCATGTGAATTTATCAAATTTTGGAGTCTGCTCCAAGCTGATCTGGAAGACAGAGCACACAGGAAAAGCGGAAATTCAAACAGATAATATTCATCTGATCATTTCCCTTAGGATATTTGTGGCTCAGCTTTTCATGGGAAAATTTTCTTTTCAAATTAAGCTGTATTATCTATACTTCATACCACAAAACCAGGACTGTTTCCCAAATGTCTCAAAGGCTCAGGGGCCAGTGTACTTTACATGTTTGCCATCTGATCCATTGCCCAACAAGGAATTAAAGTACTGTTTTTCAGCCACTCACAGACACATGATGGTAGGAATGAAATTATTATGTAAGGCTCTTAAATATTGGATTTACTTTCAGCCATAGCAAGTATTTCAGAAAAGCTGTAGTCAAGATTTCTCATGTTTATTGAGGTAAGGGGTCCTTTTGTTTCATACTGAAAAGTGTATTTACTGGAGGCGTTAAACATTGGGCAGCACTGCATATACTCTTAAGTTTTACTTAAAACACACACTGCTTTTAATCCACTAAGAGTGCCATTGCATTCACGTAGTGTAGAAGCAAAATACTCTTCCTGATCACCAACACTGCAGACCGCTCATGGCATTATAATTCAGTGTGACTGTCCTACTGCTTTGTGCAGCATCCACTCACCTATCTATTCTTTAGTCCCTTGCCCTATTCACCCCGCAAGGAACAGATTCTTTCAGAATGTGTTATCTATACATTTTTGAATATATTTTCAAAACAGTAGCAATGTATGCTGTGCACACCTCAACTTTGTTCAGAATATTTTATGATCATTATTTCAAAAACCAGCTTGGCACATCCCACAACACAGTGCTCAAAGATTCATAACTAAGTCACACAAGTTATAGGCAAGAGACTTGCAGGGAGGGGATTGGTTTTGTTTACTTGTTTCATGGAGAGCAATACAGATTTTTTTAAATTTGTATGTAGTTGCTTTACTGGAGAATATAACTTTTTTTTTTTTTTTAATCTGTATTATAGATTTACACTTTATGACTACAAAGCACATACTTTTTTGTGTTTAAGAATAACAAATAAGTTTTTCTTTTATTTTGAGAAGAAAATGTATATGGTTTCAAGTTCTTTCATGTTGTCAGAACAATGTTTGAGTATCAGTGTAAAGAAGAATCAGGTCCTATGGGAACCACATTTTCAGAATTCCTGATTGATTTTTCATGAGAAGTTTCAACATAAGAATGCAGAAATTGAACACTACCTGAAAGATATTTACTTCCTAATAGCTGTTAGGATAGGGAGAGAGTATGAATGCTTTCTTACCGACTTCCCCCAAATACAAAATCTGAGAATTTGATTTAAACATTAAATATGTTCATGTGAGCTAATGGTATGAGAACTGAAGCCACTGTAGATTATATGCCAATGTTCACCATTTCAAATGTCATGCCAGTTAAATAAGCAAATTTTTCCCCATAGTATCCATCAGGAAATGCAGACTAATGTTAAAATCATTAATATTTTTAATAGAGCCTGAAATCATAACATTTACCAGTCACTACTCAGCATGAAATCTATTCAGTTTGCATCTGTTTACATCAGTTGAAGCTAAATAGTAGATATTTGATCCTTCTTGTCGGCTAATAAACATGAGAATTTAAAAATTCTCAGCAAGAAAGCAAGAGGAGAAAAAGGGCACCTTTCTGGCATCATTTTTTATTGCTAGGGAAACCATCTCCTTTCGCAGCAGGCAACAATACTTATTATATTTCTGGTGTTTATTACATTTGCTCCAGTACAGTTCATTTCATTGTGTGGTGGCAGAAAGAATTTAAAGTCTCATCACTAGTAATGGATACATTTAAAAGCTCTTCCTGGTAACTGATTTTGTTTCTCCAAATTTCATTATATAACCTGCATATATTTTTTTTATGACAGCTGATATTGTTCATAGGTTGAAGTTTTTGACACATCTGTTTACATACTTTTCAGTGTCTGAGAACGCATACCAAATTTTTATATAATACATGCAGTGCAGTGAGGAATGAGTCCTTTTTTATTATTATTGCTTTCAAGCAACAATAACATACACATCTGTGTGTCACATGCCAAGTAAGACACTGCAGTGGGATGAAGGTAGCAGATTATATGAGCTGGAACAATGTAACCGAATATCTTTGCGTTGCATGGTCAGGACTATAATGTTAAACAAAAGAGGGCATAGAAGTGAATTCAGAAACCAAAGCCCTGAGTGCCCGCATTACTTAATTGCTAGCCTGCTCTGTTTGGGACTGTTTCAACAGGGTCTTTCCTTGAAAAACCTACTCTAGAGCAGTAGAATGCTAAGTACTGTGGATACAAGTAAGTCAGTGCCACTTGGCCTCTTTCATGTACCTATTTACATGCAACTCGCACTACATCTACATCACAAAAAGGAGGGTCTTGCAGAAGTACTCAGAGTCATGGGAACCCAGATGCCTAAGTGGATCAATGCAGCACTGCTGCCCAGCATTGCAAGGACTGTCCCAGCAAGCAGCCAGATGCAGCCCAGATGTGTAGGGTGGCAGAACTGATTGCACAGTGAGATCAACTCTGGTCCTAAGGTGACTCATTACAAGTCACTGACTGGTACCTCTTAACCCACAGTGATTGTTGTTGAAGTATGGTAACTTGCCAGAGAAAGAGGATCATCTTCTGTTGGTTAATTAGTATGGAAATCATGAGAACCTTTTGCAAAACCTAGACTTCCTAACAATATCTACTTGACGTTTTGATTCATTTCTACTGTTGAACTTTCTATTCTGTGTCTTGAATGTTGCTTAGAAAATCCCATGATATCATTTCCTTTAATCAAGGGTTTTTCAGCCTGGAAAAAAAAGGAAGGGATAAGCCTGATAATTTTTCCCCCCTCAAAGATTTGACACTTGCACTCTTTGTTAGTCCTACCTTCAATAACTGCATTGATATTTTTGGACATGACATGCAACATGATCGTGACTAGCAAGTAGTGATTTAATCATATTGGCTTCCACAAGTGTTTTTTGTCTCCTAATGCTGTTTGCCTACAGAGCTAATGATAACGTTTTCCTCAGTCAGCTCAGCTAAGTCTGCTCTGTTGCACACAGCCCTGTTCAGTATGTAACCACATGACATATTCTTGGAACTGAATAAAATAGGCTGTTGTATGGGCTTTTAAGGCTCTGCTGCCTTTGATGAATCTCAATATAAAAATCTCTGTGAAGAGGCAAAAAAGTTATCCGTTCTCTTCCTTCTAGTTTTGTAACATAATAAAATTCACCAAATGTAGCCTTGAGTTTATAAAATAAAATATTGCTAAAATGTCAAGGTTCAGTCCTACCTGGACTCTAACCTAAGTCTGGCAAGATAAATTTGATTTGTAGAATTAATAATCATAATATTTAAAAAACAAATCCAAGCAATCATATCCAAAAGGTCACTTACAGCAGCAGTGTTCATTTGGTGCATCATGGGACAAATCCCTCTGACTTACCACATTTCACAAAAGAAACACTGACAATACTGCCTGATGAAGCACTTAAAGCTGAAATATTTATGCACTATATGTACTTAGGGAAAAGTGAGACTGCAGGCATTTCTTCACATATATTTGCATGACCCAACACTTAACTGTTACATCAACACAAAACTTTGTGCGGGGCCTCAAACCCTACCTCAACCCAACCACAAGAGATGATATGGCTGGACCACCTGAAAAATTTCATTGTATTGTATCTCATTCAAGCTATACTATTTACGATGTAGGTAAGATATTTCCATACTTCTCCAAAAGTAATACATATCTCCGGCGGTTGTGTTTTCAACGGCAGCCAGGTTCAAATCACACCTGCTGCTGAGGATTTGCAAAACATTAGATGCAAAATCACTTAAAGCTTAGAAAATTCCAGTCACTGTACTTTAACCAGACATATTTATTTCTCAAATGTAGCATAAACAATAGAATGGCCAGACCTCCAGATCCAGCTTTTTAAAAAAATTTTATTTTATTTTCCCTCTGTCACCTGCCTATTTGCTTCAGCTCCACTAGCTCCCACTGCCTTGGGGGTTCAGTCCAGCACCTTGTTATTTAAGTGAGGATGGAAAAAGCTCCTGTATTTCATTTCAGTGCCTGGGTACTTTCTCAAAAAAAGTGCCCCACATTCCTATTCAATGTCCTGAGTCCTTCCCTTAAAAACCAAAAACCAAAAACAAAACCAAAAACCAAACAAAAAACCAACCAAACAAAAAAACCCCAAACAAACAAACCATGCTAAGGAAACATAACAATTCGTTCCGTTCCCAGGGACCTTTTGCCAAAAGTTTCACCTTTGGAGCACAGCTGGGTGTAATGGCTTCAAGCAGCCCATTTTGACTGCAGTGGTGTGTGGATGCTGGGGTTTGCCCAGCACTTTTAGAGAACCCTTAAGAGTGTTAGGTGGAGCTGTCGTAAAAGGAGGACATGGGGCTGTAAAATTGGTTGGTTTTTTTCCAGTAGGAAAGCAAATTAATATATCAACATTTGGCTACTACCAGCACCAGATGGAGGTGAGAGAAAACATTAAGAAGACCACCACAGCAGTGCAGTCAGAAGAGGGTGATGGAGTGGCTTATTCTTCCCCATGACTTCCTGAAGGTGTAGTTGCTCAGGACTTATAAAATTCTCTTGTTAAATTTAAAGGGCCTTAGGTCAAGCCCATTGTAGTGTAGAGTGCATTTCCCATATTGCTGGCAAATAAATCATGTTGCTTTTTGACATTTTCCCGGCTCGATAAGCAGTTGCTGCGTCTTACACAGTGTGTGCGGCCTGTCAGATTGGTGCAGTCTGAATCAAAGAGCAATTTTAACACAAATGCCAGCTCTCTGCAAAAGCCTTTCTTCAAGGGAGACTTGTTCTCTTTACATTCTCCGCCGCTCTGAGGGGGTCTGTTTATGGAGTGAAATATTTGTAGATTATAGAAAGGTCCTGTTATTTGGATTTAAAGATTTCATTTTAACACCTCATGTGTATTTATATAGTGCCAGGGTTTCATATCTTTCAACCACTTAGATTGGTCTTTTCAAGTCTGGTGGGAACCATATTTGTCACTCCCTCAGAACAAAGTGAAGCAGATGCACAGCAGTTTTCCAGCTTTGTTTTGTATTCTACAGCCCACTTACGTTGTCTGGACAAAAACATAAAGTCCAATAAAATTAACATTGCACAAAAACCACACTGAGCTTCCATGATTTCTTCCTTTCTCATGTAAATTTCCCTAGGATTAATTCTTTTAATTAGAGTAGAACCTCCTAAGTGACACATATATTGCATAATCTTGGTTTTTTCTCAGATATTTTTCTTCTGCAGCAATATATTTCTTATCCAGTGAATTTTGTGACTCCCCAACACCCATTCAAAAGAAATTTGAAAATGAAATAGCAAAATCAACCAAGCGTATATTAAGTATATTCGTCACGGAGTCAGCTGCAAAAGTATCTAAGGTGTCTCTAAAGTGTTCCCTCCATTTTCCCATTAGGTGGTCACCTACATCCCTTTATTGTTCCATGCCTTTTAACAAAGATATTATCCTGGGGCCTACATTATTTTTAATTATATTCAGGGTTTTTTTCTTTTCATATACTACATTTATCTAGTTGTAACTTTTTCTTACTTGTTGTTGAATCTAAAGTGAATGAAGTAACACACTTAGCTTTACTGTTAATAAAGAGAAATTGGATTATGTATTCTCTAGATGCTTTGCCCAAATTTTCACTTGGTAAAACATTCTGTGAAACAGCCTTTTGGAACTTGGTAATTTCCTCTCATCCTCAAATTTATTACAGCTGTATATTTTGATCAGCAAAGCAAATTAAGAATAGGTTATGCTGGTTTGAACAGAAATATTAATGTCATGTATAAATTAATTCACTGCATTCCACAGTGCTAAATGCAAATAATTTCATCAGTCACTTTCTGTCTAATTACAAAAAAAAAATTAGAATCTTCTCAAAATAGTGTTATATGTCACTTTTAAATAGATTCTTATATATTAGATTGTACCAGAGCCATAATTCAGCTTTCATTTTAGGTCATTTTGTGTCTGTGACCAATGGTTTAGAAAATTCTACTTTCTTTCAGCAGAAATATCTGCTTCCAAATCGTGTCATAATACAACCTTCAAGATGCACACCAAGGGCAAGAAAATTGTCAATGTACTCAGCTTCATAACTTCTTTCAGAAATTTCTTTGACATCAAATACATTATTTGCAGAAATGAGCATGACTTCAACTGCTCTCAGAACAAATTCTTGAGTTTTGAGGCTCTCTTAGGAACATATTGGCCTGTTTTAAGTCACAAGAATGTCTCGCCACCTCTCCCCACCTCCCATTCACCACATTTACTGTCATTGTATATTTTTTTTACCTTTTCTTTAACATTTTGTCCTTTTACCTATTTTTGCACATCTCTAGGCCAGTCCATGGACCTATCTGGAACTCTCACACTCAGCAACACCACCTAGAACTCTCCTATTTAATATGCAACAGCCTTTATTGCTCACGTGTTTGGGGCCCAAGTGTTGGAAAATGGTTGGGCCCCAAAATGGTTGCTGTGCCTTACTTTGAAGGAGAAAAAAAAAAGAAAACAGTTCAATCTTTCAGAAGAGACTTTTTTCACCCTTTCACGCCTGCCAGAACACTCATATAGAATCACAGAATTATACAATACTAGGGGCTGGAAGGGACCTTAAGAATTTTCTAGTTCCAACTCCTCGCTGCCATGGGCAGGGACATCTCCCACTAGACCAGGTTGCTCAAAGCCCCCTCCAACCTGTCCTTGAATAATAACAGTGTTGGGGCATCCACAGCCTCCCTTGGCCAACCAGTTCCAGTGTCTTGCCACGTTCACAGTAAAGAATTTCTTCCTAAAATTTTGTTCAGAGTCAGAAAACAGACTTCCTTTTATAAGTGCTATTTCCAGTGCCAGAAAATTCACCCCATGGCCAGGAGAAGGCATTGCTGTCCCTTTCCAGTCATGCCACAGAGAATATTTACCACAGCCTTGGTCTGGAAGTCCTAAGCACTGGTCCGGGATGATGTGAGCAAGTGCTTGTGGCTGGCTGGAGGGAGCAACCTCTCCCATCTGTTCAGAAGTTTACCTTGCTCTGGGATCAGGGCTGAGCGATGGGGATCTGCTCACTCGCTGCACAGTGAGGAGCCTGCGTGGAACAGTGACTGGTGCTAATCGGCATAAAAGCCCTTTCAGAATGTTATTACCCATAAAGTTACAACTGGATTTTGACAGCCAGAATGCAGAACTGGTGGTTCCCAGTGCCACAGCCTCACCTGTCTTTGCAATGCTATGACTCTTTGAGTTGACCCCAAAGCAAATGTAATAAAGTCATTCTTGTTCCAGCTGCAGAGTCACCACATAACTGCACAAGACATTACAGTGATAAGGCCAGAGCATGAGCATCACCTGTGCATCCATACCACAGCTTGCATGTATGTTGTATTAGTGAGCAAATACCAACTCAGTCTTTTAGTGGCTATAATTAATGTTAAGATTTTCCAAAGTAAAACTAGCTGGTGACAGCATAATGGCGGATGGGAGGCTAGCTGTAGCCCTAGAGATAGTCACTAACTCCTGAAGTATTGCCTCTGTATTATACAGGATCTATATTACATAGCATAAAAGAATGAACCAATATCCAACAGCGCTTTGGTGTCTGTTCTGTTGAAGTCAATACAATGTACAGCAGACAAAAATACTCATTAACTTTGTCTCATCTTTACCTGAAAAGAAATTGCTTACTCTCAGATAATGCCCCAGGTTTCAGGATGTCACTCAATATGACAAAATAAAACTCTACCCTGGGGAAAATCAATAGGTTTTCTGTAAATGATTTTAAGATAAATATCTCTTTGGTGGAACTGAAAAGTTTGTTTACTGTGAAATCGAAACATCATGTAAGATGCTCCAGAATACTAAAGCATAACGAAACAGAAAGTCACTCCTAAATGTAGTCTTTCCTTATATTGTGGGGACAATGTATTTTATGAAAGCTGCACTTCTGGATTCTAGTGAAGAATATGGTCCTTTGTGTCATTTTAACATCTTGCATGAATCTCAGTAGACAGACTCTATAATCCAACAATCACAATCAATGCCTTGTTACGCCATTGAACAGAAAAAGGGTTCTTTGACAGGATGATTTGGTGTTATACATGCTAATGTGAGCCACAGCATCTGCAGAACAGCTCATGAATACCCCCAGTACTGCTCAGCACTCTAGTCAGAGATGTGTTTTACTTAGCTATAGTGCCAAGATGCCGTTTCATTAACCTTATTTCTCTTTCTTTTCTGTAAGGCATAATTCTGTTGTAGCTCAGACTCACCAGGATACGTCATGGATACCAAGTTGAGTAAATAGTATTAACATAATATGCACAGTCTGTGCTTCCAATTTCCATGCTTCACACAGGAAGATGTGTAATGACTAAAGTCTGACAGTTTAATTTATTCAGCCTTATGAGACTGGTTTGTTAAAAAACCTTTCAATTTCAGATTCATTTTCCTTTTCTTAAACCATGAAGAAGTAAGTAATTTACTTCCACCCTGCCTTAATTTTTAACTGACCTATAACGCATACGGTTAATAGAAGAGCTCAGATTTTTCAAATGTCAACAGGAACTCTGTCTGTAGTCTATATTTAAAATTCCGACCACTTCTTAGTATTGACCTCATGCCATGGTCTCTCAAAGTCAAAGAACAAATGAGTTAAATGTATATTCAGAAAAAGAACAAAGTTAGAAACATTATATTAGAAGTGAGTTTCCAGGATGCAAAGAGGTAGTTTGTTATAACAGGAAGGAAGCTGTTTCATCCTCAATTTCAGCAAAGCTAAACAAAAGAGAACCTGTAGTGTGTCAAAAGCTGATGGAAATAAAGTCATTGCAAAAAAATTGGCAAATATTAGTCCATGCTCCTGGAACTAAACTTTTTCAGAGAGACTTTTCCAAAAACCTCAGTTCAAGTCTCCATCACAGATTTGCACTGTAATCCTAATCAAATCACTTATGACCAGATTTTTAAAACTATTTAAACACCAAATCCTGTTAAATGTTTTTTCTGTGTCTGTAGCCACTTGAGTAACTTGGAAAAAATCAGCCTCTCTGTCACAAAGTTCTATTGCAGAGAAGCTAAACATGCTGACTTTGCTCAGAGGCATTGTGGAAGTATATAAAATACAGGTTCAACGGATAACTTTGGTAAATTAAAATACAAAGAATGTTTCCTTGTAAATCTCAACTTTCCAACAGTCACAGAATTCAGACTTTGAATTTTGCTTTCTGTAGTCTTCAGTTGTTGATTTCTAGCAAACGTCACCTTCAATTGTAATGAAAGGTACAATAATTGACTATGTCAGGAGAGTTAACCTGCACAGATCACATTACAGCCTGAAGGCCCTCCAACTTCTTCTACATGTGAAAAAGTTTTGGACCCTGCTACCAGCAAAATTATTCTGATGACTGAACCACTCCCGTTACATTATGTCTCTTTCAACACTCTTATTTTAACCCTTTCCAAGGTATCATAACCTGAATCAAAACACCCAACTTTCTGACTTGAACTTTTTGTAAGGTTACAATATTCACTCAAAGATGGGTAATGTAAGTCATGTTTCTTTATTTTTGTCGCACACTAAGAACACACATGAACAGCTCTCTCCATGTCATTTACAAGTATCAACTCATGGAATCAGAGATCACAATCCTGAATCCTGTAATCCATATTTCACCTTAAACCAGCATACACTTTCCACACAATCAAACCTCCAGACTCCAGTACAAATTCCACATAGTGTCATCCTTGGTTAGCATTGAAAGCAGCTTCCGATGAGTGAAATGACCCAGAAGTTCAACTGTGCAATCCAATATTCCACTCCCATTCAGAAGCAGAGGGGTTTTGAAAATTCAGGGTATATTTAGAAAAGCAATTTGAGCTAAATGTCATTACTAATAAGAGAAATATAGAAAAGTCCCTCCATGGCCCAAAATAAGCTTATTTTGAATTACTTAATGCAATATTCTGTTGAGAAATTCACCATGTTTTTTTCCCTATTCTTTCACAATAAAGATCGGTTCAGTCTTTTTCTAATACAAATGCAGGATCTAATTGCTTCACAGGTGTGCCACGCCAGAGATGCCACTACAAAAGCAATCACTCTGTTGATCAAAGATCTTTATCTTGTTATCGTTTCTCTCCTGGAAGAGATATGCTGATAGAGCTTACCCACAGCATTTGTTCTGGCTCTGCTAGACTAACTACACCTTGCTAATATCCCTGCTTCCTGGGATAATGCCAGCTACTTGGTGAACCTAGCAATACTGCATGTAATTCCATGGTCAAGAGGCTAGAGCAACATCAAATCAACACTTAACAAATGAACAGTTTCTAATAGTGACCAAATTTGAAAAGTTTTGATAGCAAATTGAATAAAAATCCAGTAAAATAAGAAACTGATACCATGTAATATCAAGCAATTTCAAACAATAACTAGAATTCCCTATAGCCACTGACTACTTGTGCAGAAACCCATGATATTTGGACTATGTAAAATATTCCATGAGGAAGAGTCTTTCTAGGGAGTTTGGCTGCATCATAACTGTGCAGCCTTGAATATCCATCTTGGGAAGGTTTCTCCTTGACTAGTGTATCATTATGTAGAATTACACAGTAAAATGGAAAATGAAGAGTGTTGCACACCCTTTTGTTTTAAACTGTTTTTCACTTAAATACAAAACAAGTCAGAGAAAGAAATCAAGGTTTACATAAAGACACTAGAGGAAACTCCCAACAACCTATTTTTTGAAGGCAAATGGGCCCATGAACAGCTTGTGGTTCCTAAATAAAAAATCACAACAGAAGTATTAATTAACTCTTCAGAATTTTTTTTAATAATGTATGTCCTGCTAAGATTGCTTTTCAGTGCTGTAGCACCCAGCTGCTTTTCCTTAATTCGTGGTGAATGGGAGGATGTCCAGCATTGCCAGGGTGCACACAAACCTCCCTCACTGTGCAACCTGGGCCCATTTTTACCTTACTCTTTCACTAGCTCTACCACAATTTGTTAATATAATTTCACATCAGACAGTTTGAAATGTAGTGCCACAGCAAGGCAGATATCAAGAGAGTGTCTTGACTCAGGTGAGGCACTAGGTGAAGAATGTGGAGAGCCTCAAGAGTCTTTTCTTAGTCATCTGCAGGGAAAACCAAAGCAGCAGGTTTGAAGGAATACCTAACCCTCCCCTCTTACAGATAACAGCTGAGTAGGAATTTCTCACCCAAGTGACTTTTTGACTGCACAGTGCCAGGTTGTCAGAGATGACATGTTAGTGAGGAAGGGGCTTTGGTTTCAACAAACATTTGTCCCTAAAATTATTTCAGGGAAAACCAGCAAATTTTGAATCGGTCAAAATATCTATTAGCATATTATTAATTGGGATACTCCAAATCTACTAAGCTACTTATTTGGAAATTCAAGCTACTTCAAGTTAAATAAACCAAATAATGAAGAAATCATTTAAAAAAATGACCTATGTAATTTTCTTCATGAATATATTTCAAGATTTTAATTTTTCATCTAAATTTGCATAAGGGCCAAATCTCATATTAAAAAAGGAAATTAATGGAAGAAAAACATCTTACTTCCAAAAAAAAAGTTGCAGTTGACTCACAGCTACTGTAGTTTGCAGAACCCTGCATGTATCAATCTACCAATTTATGCCACAAGTGACCTTTCCTGAACTCCTCTGCTTTTGCTTTGTTCAGACCACTTCAAAGACTCAGTGGAGATGTCTCTCTTTCCAGGATTCATTCTTTATAGGTATTTTTCAGGTGATGTATTTTTCCAAAGTTCACATGTACTGAAATGGCACAGGTGGTGTTCATCACATCTCAACTTGCAAGGTGTGGCAGGTTCTAGAACTCCACCATGGGCTGCCCCCACTAATGCAGATTAATGGGAGGGTGATTTGTAGATTCAGATTTCTATCATTTGTCTTTAAGGGCCTAGAAGATACTGTTGTTGCTGTGAAGTAGCAGCCAACAGCCGTCTCTTGTTATTCACCTCCATTAATTCTCCTTTCCCTCTTCATTGCTTCCATTTACTCTTTCAGCAATAAGAGAAGATTAAAGAACTGCCAAAGATAAGAAATGTAAAATTCAGAAATTAAAGGAAAGGCTGCACGGACAGGATGCCTGTAGATGACTTTCTAGAGCTTGGTCTGATTTAAAGGTCAGAACCTTAAGTGAATGGGGAAGAAGTGAAGTATTGCCCACATTCCCAGGTACACTCTTAATTTCAGTCTCTGAAAAAAAAGGTATCAGGTCAAACTGTGCTCCAAGACAAAGGATAAAAGAAACAAAGACCAAAATGAATAAGCATCCCTTAGGGTCAAGAACACAGTTGAATGTGGGGATTTTTTCTTAGATGTGTCTTTCTGAGCATTACTCTCATTAGTCTGGAGCAAGGATCTTTGTTTAAAGAAAAAAATCAAACCAAACAAAAACAAACAAACAAACCAAAACAAACAAAAAAACCAAACCAAGAAAATCAAACCAAAACAAAAAAAGGACGACAGAATTGTAGTGGTTTCCAAAAGAACTAGAGACTTAATAAAATTTTATAATACTCAGCAAATAATGGGAAAGTAAGAATGAGACCTGTGTGTAATTCTACTTACAATAAACAGAAATTTAACAGATCTATGCATTGCAATTACCACAAGCAAATTAAAGAACAAATTAGTATTTCTTGGGATTAAATTCCCTATAAGGTGTTACCTGAACTTTAACTGATGTTTCCTAAAATTTCACCTGGACTTATTGTAAAGTTCTGCTCTGATAGACAGGAGGACTAAAAAATCAAGGACAACTGATGCTTTTCCCCACTGTGCAGCCATGGGACAGTTGTATTAAGAGAACTTTGTGGGAAATATGTTTTTCTTTGAATAAGTCACATGGCAAATTATTCCATTTCAGATAAGAAGTTGAAGTGGTAGGGATGCTATTCTATGCAGAGACTATTTCTCCACAAACTCTTTTTCAAGTGCCTGCCACACAATGCAACGTTTCAGGCATGTCTCCTAATGTTTGCAGTAACACAAAGGTATTCACGCACGTGAGAACTACATTGAAGGTAAAGAAACCATCTCAACTTGACCTACAGTTTACCGCTAGCATTTTGTCAAAACTTCTGAAAATTTCCATGACTGCTGTGTAGCATGTTTTTAACCTGTTTGCTTGAACCAGTGAAGAAACAGAATGCTGTATATTTTCTTTTTGTTCTCTGTGTATATAGAACTTAGACCTGTGTGGCATTGCTACACAGCTACAGCTCTTAGCCTTCACAGCAGTAAGATGTCAATATTTAAAATTAGAAAGTGACGTGGTAATGGTATCAGCTGGAAGGGAAAGTTTTGAAATGCTGGCTTTAAAGCTGATCCTGTGGATCCTGCTTACTTGTTGCATCAGCACCACCTGCTGGTACATCACACCTTTTCCATTGAAATGCTGTCAGGAAGTTTTCCCTTAATATTTCATCTAAGCTCTAAAAATGTTTGGGGACACATTAGAAAGAAAGATTGTTGTTTCCTAAACTCTTTTAAGACCCCACTGAACAATTTATACTGATGTTATTTCATTTAGGGAGAACAGAATAAGAGGTTTACCCAAATCTCTTAAATCCTAAGTTAGGCAAACCTTGCTCTGAAACCAATAGAAAAGATCCAGGGAGCTGACCTCTGGTTTGCATAATTTTTTTTACATGTTATCTAACTCATCATATTTTTGGAACTGAAACAAAATTGGATTTATCAGCACAGTGAATGATTTTGAACAGATTTGTACACACACTACAATTCACCTGTTGAGACATTTCTGAGGGAGAATTCATCTCTTCTAACACAGTCACATCCAGGACTATGTTTCCAATCCAGTGATTGCATCTTCTATTATTAGCTGACAAAATATATCACCTTCTTTTTGCTATTTTGAAGTTGAATTTTACTTCCTTTTTGCTAGATAGCCAAATCTACCACATAGATGCCCAAGTGAAGTGGAGATAACTTATTTGTGCATTGGAAAAGGGAAACATAGGGATAATGAAGTCTGTCCATTCTTCTGGGAGGCAGCCAGCCACACACGGATACTGGGGACACAAAAATGCCAATGGTACTTACAGAAGGGGCTGGAGGTTCTAAAATGGCCTTAGGGAGGATGGAAGGGAAGAAGCTGGTATTTTGGCTTGGAACTGGAGAGGGATATAATGGGAGGAGATACAAAGGGAGCAATGGAAATAAGGAATGCAGGATATAGCTTTTTAGGAATTTGGCTTCCTCAGTTCTGTTGAACTGTTTGTTTAACATGTTTATTTTTCCAGCTTTCCCCACAGTAGAAGCAGTGGAAGGTCTGTTGCAGACCCACAGCCTTTAGACTTGCTCTCACATCGATGTAAATATGTCCTCGCTACTTTTCCTCATCAAGATGCTTTCCTACTGCAGTCTCATAAATCTGGTTTCCAGCAGCTGCTGCACTACAGACCAATTGCCAAACCTCTGAAACCTTCATCTTTGTCTGTACTATGTCCCTGCACCCATTAGTTCCCCTGAGGGAGGCAAGGGCATGGCTACTGGAGCATCAAAATGAAATAAACATACATTAGCAGTGGCAGGATGAATTTAAATATCCTGATTTTCAGTGCATCTGCAGGAAAAATAAAAAGGTTTGAACTCAAAACAGCCTTAAAAAATATAATAAAATATCTACTTTACTTCTTATTTCACACGTATTGTATGTGGAAGGTTTGTCTGATATCCTTAAAGGCCTCTGTTGCCTCCTATCTCCTTGAACCCTCTGGTCACATAGTGTGAATTGCAAGGTTAAGGCTGTCAGGGATCCTAACAACTTGTTCTTTTCTTTCAAACATACTGAAGTGACCAGCCTCATTTGTCCACTGTAACTGGAGGCAGCTCAGTTCTGCTTTTGTATGCCACAACCGAAGTCATACTTTTGGGGTTGTTTTTTTGCTTTGTTTTGATGGGGGGTTTTGTTTGTTTGTTTGTTTGCTTGGGGTTTTTTCTTGTCTCTCTCCTCTCTTAGTCATTCATTTTATTCTGCTGTTTAGGTTTTCATGCCTTAAACAGGCTGGTAAAAATATGAAGCAGACACAGGAGTAGTGGGAAAAGGGAATTTACCTCAGTTTAATAGGATCCTAGGTGCCCAGACTCATCAAAGGTGGAAAACACGCCATGGAGCGAACGACAAGCCGGGGACCCCCCATACAACGTGTACCGGATTTTTATAGACTTCACCAAATTAGCATATCTACCTAAAATCCCCCAATAAGAAACTTAATAAATGAATAATTGCCCCCTATTCTAATGAAGCCCCCCCCAAATGAGACTACAGCCTAGTTTACAAAAACATGTTCCAAGAGAGAACAGGTTGGAGCCTCTAGTTCTGAGATAATATGAATGTTTGGTCTTCCTCATTTTGCAGGACCCCAAACTAAGCTAAATATCAGACTACAAGGGTTGTAAACATGAAGGACTAAAGTACAAGGAGTGTTTGTGCAGAGTACAGGGAGTGTGTACAGAGGGTAACAGGGAAGGGAAAGGGTACAGAAATATATAAAAAGTGTATAAAAAGAAAAATACAAAAATCACCGGCATCAGTTTTGGCAGAAAACTTTGCCATGTGCAATTCTTGTCAAATAGAAGCCAAATACCTGTCATTCACAGATCCCATAACAGAATGATACATTATTAAATCTTTTCAATATCCTAGATAAACAAAACGAGCAAAAACCCAAAATGTTGTCAGTGATGAAATATTTCGAGACAACCAAAGGGAGCAGAGAAATGAAGACACTGTCGCTCTTTTGCAGTTATAGTAATATAAAATTTGTAACAAAATCCAATAAAAATTGCAGAGTTAGGCCAAAGAAATTCTAGGTTGAAATGATGACAAAATAGCGGAACATTAGACCTCAACAACAACAAAAGGCCTACAAAATTATTTTATCATACTGAGTTTGAGAACTGTAGTGCTTTAGAAATTAGAAATACACATGGATATTTAACAGATTATGTTCTATTTGTTTGGGTGTCTGGTGGTGATTTTATTTTTTGATACAAATGGAAATCTTTCAGCCCCAAGAAATATCCTTTAATTTATCATACAATGTTATCAGTTGCAAAACAGCTGTTACATTGTGACCATAGGCCATGACAAGCCATTGTGTTCACCTCAAGCCTTTTCTTCTTCCTACATTATTTTCTATGGGAAATTTCCCTCTACCACAGTTTACTCCACAACCACAGATGCCCTCCTCCTTTTTGCATTCCTCGCTTTCCAGCACAAACTTCATGGGACTGCAGCTTGTGGAGAAGTAACAGTATCAGGGAATTCCCAGCTGCCCACTGCTCACAAAACCAGTTTTAAAGAACTATGCATTTTTGGCAGGAAACAAGCAAATTTGTTTAAATACAAATGTTATGTCAGCACTGACTCATTTGGTTCTTGGGTGAGAAAGACACAAGTTTTCTAATCAAGAATATTATACTCCACTGTGATTTCAGCAGTTCATTTAAAAGTTTTTATCTTACTTATCTTCATTCTCCACACTCTAGTGTGGAGACTTTTGTCTTTTTATATATGTACTTTTCATTTATTATTTTATTTTTACTTGTGTTATTACTGTATGCTTGCTTCTGGACAGTACCAACACTGTAGTGCAATTTTGGGAAAAAAACACCTGGCTTCCAAAAAGAAGATTGTAAATGCTGCTAGTTTTATCTCTAGGAGGAAAATATCTAGGACAATTGAAGAGTATTTCAGACATAAATGAAAAATACAGTACCAAATTTAATTAAAGAACTAGAGCTGCCAGTTAGTAATTAACTGTTTTAAATCTATAGCTGTGTGAGAAAATATTGGTCACAATAATAATGTTATGCAAATTAAAATGGCTGCTTGGGTTGGACAAATTTAAATTTCCAGATATCTGTGACTATATAAATTTCACTGAGAAAAAAAACTATGGGCTAATCTATATTCAGGTGATCTCTTGAAATGTTGTTGACAGCCTTAAGCAGAGGAGGCAATCACAGAGAAAGACAGACAGGAATAATGCCAATGTTTAGGGAAGATATGCCTGTCAAAATATGGAACACTGAATTATAAAAACTGATTTTATAATAAAGTTATTTGGCTTTTAAAGTGATTACAGTTTAGACATCCTCTCTGCTAATTCAGTCTGCTTCACCACAGGACATTTTGACTTAGACAGCAGCTGCACACCATGCATCAACCCAAGCAAGGCTGAATGAAATAACATGTGACTATAGCTTTATGCTTGGCAAAGTCCTCATATGAATGCTTCAAGTACAGGAGCCAACTGAGGGGAGATCCTATTCCTATACAGGTTCTTTTTTTTCCTACATCAAGCAAAGAGTTCTTTGCAAGCATACATCATCAGCATATAAAGTTCAGAATGTGGGAGCTGCATAAAATGTAATATTTATGCAATGTTATATAAATATGTATATATAGAATACATGTCCTCAGTTGTGCCATTCTTATTTGCCAAGCACACAATATAGTTCTGTAGAAAAATCCCAGTCTTTCATATCTACATAGTCCATAAGAATAATATTGTCACCAGCGTAGAGAGGGTAGCATCGACCCTTGAGATGGATTTGAGTACCAGATCACGTGTTTTTTCCTGTGTTGTTGCTGGGCTGGAACAAACTGTTCTGTCTGCATTCTCGCTGAGTGTTTGGTTGACTATAAAGGCATGAAGTGCGCAGTTTAATAGTTCAGCTTGAAAGGTTCTATGAGATCCCAGCTCCATTTGCCACCATTACCAGTGTTTCTGGACTGAAAGCCAGTGTCAGCAGGGTCTAGAGAGATTGATTAGAAAGCAGGGGAGTTTAAGCTGAACAGCACTAGAAACAAGTGAGGACGGTTAGCTGGCCATTCCAGCTGCAGCATCACAGTACTACAGTTCAGCTTTCAGGTCACAGTCAAGAGTCCTCCATCCTGTCTAGGCTGGAGTTAATCTTCCATAAATGCAGTGTTTTGGATTTGTGACTGAAAACCAGTGTTGGTAACACAATGGTGCTTTGACTATTGTTGAGCAGAGCTTACACAGCATCAAGGCCTTTTCTGCTTCTCACCATGCCCCACCAGTGAGCAGGCTGGAGGTACACAAGGAGTATGGAGGGGACACAGACAGGACAACTGATCGTAGGGACCCCCCACAAAATATGGCATCATGCCCAGTGTATAGAACAATTTTAAGGAAAAGACAATCCCAAGATGAAGGGTCTGTCTGGATGAGAGACACCAGGAGTGAAGTCAGCAGAATAGAGCAGTAAATGGGGGAAAGAGAAGGGTCCAGAGGAAGGCAACAAAGCTGGTGAAGGGACTGGAGCACAAGTCTTTGAGGAGTGGCTGAGGGAGCTGGCATTGTTTAGGCTGAAGAAAAGGACTCTTAGGGATGACCTTATGACTCTCTACAACTCCCTGAAAGGAGGTTGTAGCCAGGTGGGAGTTGGCCACTTCTCCTCAGCAACTAACAATAGGATGAGAGAACACAGTCTTAAGCTGTGTCAGAAGAGGTTGAAGTTGAATATTAGGAAGAATTTCTTCACAGAAAGGGTGATTAGATGTTGGAGTGGGCTGCCCAGGTAGGTGGGGGAGTCACCGTCCCTGGAGTTGTTCAAGGAAAGACTGGATGTGCCACTCAGTGCCATGGTCTAATTGAACAGGGCGCTATTGGGTCATAGGTTGGACTCAATGATCTCAGAGGTCTGTTCCAGTCTAATTGATTCCGTAATTCTGTGAAAGGTAATTCCAGCAGTGGGAGACCGTGACCACCGACTCCTTGACCACCGACTCAAAATGGACCCCAGACTNCCACTTCTCCTCAGCAACTAACAATAGGATGAGAGAACACAGTCTTAAGCTGTGTCAGAAGAGGTTGAAGTTGAATATTAGGAAGAATTTCTTCACAGAAAGGGTGATTAGATGTTGGAGTGGGCTGCCCAGGTAGGTGGGGGCGTCACCGTCCCTGGAGTTGTTCAAGGAAAGACTGGATGTGCCACTCAGTGCCATGGTCTAATTGAACAGGGCGCTATTGGGTCATAGGTTGGACTCAATGATCTCAGAGGTCTGTTCCAGTCTAATTGATTCCGTAATTCTGTGAAAGGTAATTCCAGCAGTGGGAGACCGTGACCACCGACTCCTTGACCACCGACTCAAAATGGACCCCAGACTCAAATGGAGGGAAGAATGGCACCTGCGGACTAAGCAGCATGAGAAGCGAGACACACAACTAGCAAACAGGGCTTTGAGTACTGATACACAAGCTGTGCAATTCACAACCAATGAATGCTGATGCGTTTGTCTGCTGTAGTGCACAGGCACCGCAAAGCTCCGAGGATCGGGGAGCAGGCCCTCAGCGCGGCCCGGGCCGGTGGGCGCGGCACGGCCCCGCCCGTTGCCATGGCGGCCGTCCCGCCGTGCTGGCCCCGCCCCGCCCGGC
>VZRL01002376.1:1072008-1116748 GCA_013397895.1 Origma solitaria
AGCGGCCGCCCGCCCAGCGCCCGGGACTTGCAGGTGAGAGGGCGGAGGTGCCGCCTCGCTCCCGGGGCGGGGCCGGCCGGGCGGAGCGCCGCGTCCCCTCGGGGGCGCCCCAGGCCTTCCCTTGGGCCACCCTGAGGGGAGCGGGCGGTGCGCGGGTCCCCCGCCGGGCTGCCCTGACGTGCCCTCTGAGCCCAGTGGGCTTTTCTTCCTTCAGCTCCCACGCCCCTTCGGAGGCTGGGAAGGGAAAGACGCCTCTGGAAGAGCGCTAGGCCCCTTAGGACACGGGAAGGACTATCCTGACACTTCACTTAGTTGGGGTTTAACTGTCCTTGAAGTTATTTCAGTGCCATTGCATTTCCTGATTATTTGATAGGAATGTCTTGTCCCGCATGAAAATGTTACTCTCTGCAAATGCGGTCTAAGACTAAGGACAAGACCTTTTCTCAGGTGTATGTGGGAAAAATAGAGTGTGATCACAAATGTAATTCAGCATGGGTACTTAAAGGCTTAATTAAAACCCTTTTAGCGGTATTCCTTCCTTTGCGTTTCACATTTTATGAAGGTTCAAAATATTTTAGCAAGAAATTGATTGGACAATCACTCAGCTAAAAACTGCTCCTGTTATATTTAATAATACATAATTAACAGAAAGATGAGTATCGTTTTCTTCTTGGTTAGTATTTGGAATTTTCATAGGTTCTTCTTAAGATTAATTTTGCTACAGTGGTTGCTACATCATAGGATGCTATGAGTTGGAAGGGACCTTAAAAGTTATCTAGTTCCAGCTCCTTTGCCGTGGGCAGGGACACCTTTCACTAGACCAGGTTGCTCAGAGCCCCACCCAACCTGGCCCTGAACACTCCAGGGATGGGGCATCCACTGCTTCTCTGGGAAACTTGTTCCGATGCCTCACTACCCTCTGAGTACAGAATTTCTTCCTAATATCTAATCCAAATCTCTCTTCTTGTAGTTTAAAACCATTCTGCCTTGCCTTATCACTATCTGCCCATGTAAAAAGTCACTCTCCCTCTTTTTTTCTAAGCCCCTTTTAGTACTGCAAGCCCCCAATGAGATCTCACTGGAACCTTCTCCAGTGTTACTGTTGTGTTACACTCCAGGATTGCTTTATTATTGTTACAATATGTAACAGTAATAAGGTCTTGTTAATACTTTTGATTCATAAGGTCTTAGCCAGTTGAAGCAGGCTGGCATTTTGGGTAGATACTTATTGATAGAGTGTTAAAGCCCAAGGAAGTACCCTCCTGGGTCCCTACTTGATTTGTGGTGGTGCGCTAAGAGGTTGGGTATGAGGAAGGCGCAGAAGCCTGACCATCCTCTTCTATGCTCTCTTAGCATCCCTCAGTCCTTGGATTAGGGATGGTACAGGGTATGTTGTCTATGATTTACCCATTAACTTTATGTATCTGAAAGGTATATTCTTCTATCCTCAGGTCTTTTGCAATTTTTTTGGGCTGTCTTTACTAAATTTAATTTTCCTAATGGATATAATTCCTCATATTTATTTTCTCCCTGCAGAAAATACCTCACAATATTATAAAAACAACAAAAAAAATATGGATTAATACCCTGTGTTCGTAGGAGTGCATTTTCAAGGACAGATGATGTTTCATTTTGTTTTAATGTGTATTCCTTCTACATAAAAATGTAATGAAATTGTAGCCTAGTACCTTTTCTGGTGTATATGATAAGATGTTAATGTCAGTTGCACAGTGTGAACAGAATGGTTTGGGGACAAAACTAAGGATGATTTGAAAAAGTAGAGTATTATTCAGGACAAAAAAAAGATTGCTGAAATGACGTTACATGTCCCTTGCATAACTTTCTAAAAATGAACTTGCCAGTGATATGGCAGCATTTCGGGAGTCTTTATGGAAAAAGTTGTTGGGTTTTTTTGGAGTATTTGTGGAGCGATGTCTTGAATTCAAGCCAGCAAGGCTGAATTTCAGTGCATCCCAGTGCAAGCTTATTTGAATTACGGTTTTTACATTTCTATGTAAAATGTTTGTAAAATTTATTATTTGCTTCTGTCAGAGAGCTAGGTAGCTGCTTTATTTCAACTTGTTACCATTAATGAGCTGATACTTAATATCTCTGTATGTATTTACTCTCATAACTCTGAATCTAATGCAGGCTTTATGTAGCCAGTGAAGCAGTGGAAACCAAAGGATAGCAGAGTACAAGTTCCGAGTCATAAGGGCATTTAAGCATTGTGTAGCTTTATCTTTTCATAAAGCGGAAAGAAGTTGAATTTTGGGGTTTCTAATTTTCTAATTTTCTGGAGAGATGTATATTTCTCATTAATTTTTGTCTTATTTCTGTTCTATATGTAGTTTAGAGTTACAGACTTACAAAAAAAGAGTTCTGTTTCCTACAGCTGGCCTTGGCAGAGTTATATGAAGATGAAGCTAAAAGGCAGTCATTGTGTTCTGACAAGCCAAAAGCTACAAAGATCAGTAACCCAAAGGTATCACAGAGGTAAGATGTACTTTGTTTTTCAGAAATGTGTGGATAGGTGTTATATTAGCTCACAAAACTTTGTCATGCTTGCTTGATCTCCTCCTTGTAAAAAAGTGATCTGCAGCAGTTTGTAATTGAAAATGGCGAATCCCTGCAATAATGCACTGTTTGTCTTCTCACAATGGTTTTAAAATTTATTTATGTAGAAGCCTGTCTGCTAATTGGTATTCCAGGTATTCCAAAACACTTTAAACCCACTTCAGATAAGATGTTATAAGCAAAATGCTGTGTTGCTCTTTCTTTACACAGGAAATTTGCTGTATCAGAAAATTACTGCAGTTCTTTGCTTTTTCAAAATTCAGCAAACCGGCAGCTTGTGTGAAACTTGGCAAGTGAGCTGCTTTCAGGGTTTTATTTATGTCGGTGCCTGATGAGACAAATAGTGATTCTAAAAATTATTAGTAGGTTCCTTAGTAGGCTCCTATGGGGTGACAGAAATAAGAAGGGCTTTTTAATGAATTTGTCTGGGTTGGGCAGGTGGAAGGAAAGATGTATATTTATATATCAATCCAGCTTTTGCTAGCCTGCAGTGTTTGCAGTTCACATAACATTCGAAAATTCAGCATGGAATTTTTTTTATAAAAGAATCTTGCCAGTTTTTAATAAATTTTTTAAAAATTATTTAAAGAACAGAAGTCTTTATAACATTACTGACAGTGATGCCATAACAAGTCTTGTATTTGGCTTGTTTTTCAACTGCTGCTGCCAATATGGATCTCTATGTTAAAGGAGGTCAAGCAACAGAAAAGATCTTAGTCACCAGTCATGCTTCAAGTGCACTGAAAATGCAGATCTCTTCAGGAAGAGAGATTTTAGCAGAGTATGTGACACCCAGAAGTGTGGGGGTTTTGAGGCTTTTTGTTTCTTTTGGTGAAACCACCTAAGCTGACTAACCAGCTACATAGAGCTAAGCTTACAAACAAATAAAGCAAAAAGCTCAATTTACCAATACATATCATGAAGTTACAGCTTTCCACGCCCAGCCAAAGGAAAAGCTGCAATACCATATCTCAAATACTTCAGTGTGATAGTTGGCAAACACTTACTATTTGTTGGCACTCAGACTGGAATCTGTGTGAGAAGGAAGAGATGAGTTAGTAGACTTCAGTTTGCTCTCAGATGAGCAGTGCATTAATTGCATGGAAACAGTGCTGCTTTTCTATGCTAGAATAGAATAGTTCAGTTGGATTAGACCTATGGTGATTATCCAGTCCAACAGTTAATGCAAAATGACTCTGTCATGCATATACCCTTTCCTTCTTATTCACCTAGAAGCATTCCTGGCTGTGTACTTTGGCAAAAAAACCCAAAACAAACCCAGAAAACCAACAACCAAACAAAACCCCCAAAACCAGAAAACACAACTTGATATCCTCAGTTTTTTGCAAAATAAGTAGCTTCAAAAGTTTCATACGAAGTTTATGTGCCAGTCATCTTCCAATGTTTTCTTTTATTCTCTTGGCAGTCTTAAACTGGATTCTCTTAAGAGGTTGAGAAAACCAGAGAGAAGCATGAGCGATGACAAAGAAAACCAAAGGTATTTTTAAAACAAAAAAATAATTTAACAATTGTGAAAGTAATTGGGGTTTATGTCACCTTCACACTTTGCTCCTTCCTGTTTTTTCAAAATGCATGGGAGCTAGGCCTGTCCTGCAAAGAGGTAGGGGACACTATGTGACTTATTAGAGTGTTAGCTGTACACTGTTGTCGTAAAATTATATTTAGTAGAATCTGGCTGGAGTGATGTAGGACTTGCAGATGCCTTAACCTGTATGATTGTAAGGGTTGTAACTTACACCTGTACTCAAAAGTTTTTTGGGCCTTTCTTGAATATCCTGAATTGTTTTGTGTGTCTGTTGCTCAAATATTTGAGTACTTCCTTTCTTTCTTGAATAAAAATTCTGATAAGAATTCTTGTTTCATCTCCTTACCACAGTCATTCTTTTAAATCTAATAATTAAAGATTTCCCATATAAATGGTAGTTGGGGTAATAAATACAAGTTTATGTACAAAGGAGACATGTTGCTCAGGGATTGACAATTATCTGGCATCATAAAAACAGTATGATTTTACAGTACCTTCATACCAATACTGTTTTTTGGTAATTGTAAAATATGGTGGAATCAACATGTTGTGAAGTTGTTGGTCTGAGAGACAGTTTCACATGGATTAATTGATTTGCCTTACCTCAAGTGGTGAAGTGTAAAAGCTGCGGAAAGTAGAAAGCACTTACTAGTTATTAAGTCTTCCTGTAATCAAAGGCAAAACATTCAGGTTTGCCAGATTTTGATTTATAAACAGATTTTTTTACAGCATCTATTTCATTGGTATTTAGAGATTATAATGCCTTTCTCAAGATAGTTCTTGAGGAATATCTTGATCTTCATAATCAAACAGATACAATTTTGAACGGAATTATTTGTAGTTTAGCATTTTGTCTTCAAGAGCTAGTAATGGTGCTGTGGTGAAGAAAAAACCCACAAATCAGCTTTCACAACAGTTTCTGCAGGTTTTAAAATGCCTTGAAAGGTTAATTAAATTTATTTAAAAAATTCCATTTCTGATACTGTCAGAAATGGAAGTATGGTAGATGTTTGAATTAAAAAATCAAATTGTGGCACTGTTCAGTTTTCCAAGAACAGTTTTATACTTGTTCTGCTAAAGTGGTGTTGGTTGTGAATTTGTATTCTATCTAGTCCATGCACAGGACACCCCTAAGGAAATCAGTCTTTCTGGGAGTAGGTGATACCCATATAAGATGCACAGCTGCTTCAGGACTGTGTTCACTTAAAACTTATGGCCTTGTCCCCTAATCTTTTGGATCTGTTCCAGGAGGCGCCTTGATTCTTGGTTAGTCAGATATCTTTGGTGTAGTGCTACTTGGATTGTTGGGAAGGTCAGAACCAAGTGGAACATTTATCAGAATGAAAAGATGCCAAATTTGTCTCTTTGTTCATTAATTTCTTTTTTCTTTTAATGGAAAGAGAAAATTATGCTTGTCATTTAAAGCATTGTTACTTATGTGCGTTACTATTCTAAAGATTTTATTCAGGTGACTCAGAATATAGAGGATTACAGATTTCTGGGGCTTCTACTAATCCGAGTAAAATTGTTGCTGAGCTCTTCAAGGAAGCAAAAGAACATGGGGCTGTCCCATTAGATGAAGCTTCGAGAGCATCTGGTGATTTCAGTAAAGCTAAGGTAAAGTTGAGATGTTTTGATCTCTCTTTACATTTGTGTCTCTGAAATTCATCAAACCACAGGAGAGCAAGTACTTCTTTCTGTGATTTGCAAATAGCAGATTTGCTAAACACAGATTTATATTGTCTGTGCTCAAATAGCTTGCTCTAGAAAATAAAGAACCACACAATTTCAGAGGAAATCATTAGAAATCATTATAAACTGGAATTATATGCTTTGTTTTGAATTACAATTGATTAAATAAGAAACCAAAGACTACATTTGCATCCCAAATCAAAATCTCTTACCTGTAAAATTGCTCCTAGGGAGTAGTGGTCAACAGTTCAGTGTCCAGATGGCGGTCAGTGCCAAGGTATCCATAGTGAGACCAGTGCTTTTTAGTGTCTCCATCAGTAACACAGACAGTGGGGTCGAGCGCACCCTCAGCAAGTCTGCAGGTGACACCAGGCTGAGTGTTGCGGTTGATGTGCCTGGGGGACAGGATGCCAACCCGAGGGACCTGGACAAGCTTGAGAAGTGGGCCCATGGGAGTCTCATGAGGTCAGCAATGCCAAGTGCAAGGTGCTGCGCTTGCATGAGGGCAACCTCCAGTATCAACACAGGCTGGGGGATGAAGGCATTGAGAGCAGCTCTGTGGGGAAGGACTTGGTGGTGCTGATGGATGAAGAGTTGGACAGGACCCAGCAATGTGCATTCACAGACCGGAAAGCCAAACGTGTCCTGGGCCGCATCATAGGAAGCGTGGCCAGCAGGGTGAGGAAGGTGGTTCTGCCCCTCTTCTCCACTCTGGTGGGACCCCACCTGGAGTTCTGCATCCAGCTCTGGGGTCCACAGCACAAGAAGGGTGTGGACCTGCTAGAGCGAGTCCAGAAATGTTGAAGGATTCTTAATAGTCAAGACACTGAGACATGCACAATCTGGCCTTAACTTAGCTGAGCAAAATAAGCAAGAAGGTGAATACGTCCTTGAAGTACAGCTGTGGAGAAGTAGCTGCCAAGTGTGGACAATTCCAAGAATGTAAACAACAGAGTGTGTGAACTGCAAGTTGTAGAACCTTAGCCGGGCAGAGCAGCAGCAGCAGCGTTTGTATGACAGCCCACCGTCACTCCAGTGATTTGATTAGATGTGTAAACAAGTAGCTAGTAACCAGTGTATTGCTCGCATGTAGAGAAGTAGAAAATGTATATAAGTAGCCCTCTGATCTGTAATAAACGGCTTCACCTGATCATACTGGTCTGTGTCTGATGACCCGTGAAATCCTCTGCAACAAAGAAAAAGGCCACAAAAATAATGAGAGGGATGGAGCATCTCTCCCATGAGGAAAGGCTGAGAGAGTTGGGATTGTTCAGCCTGAAAAAGACAAGAGTCTGGGGAGACCTTATTGTAGCCTTCCAGTACTTAAAGGGAGCCTATAAGAAAGGTGGGGATAGACCTTTTAGCAGGGCCTGCTTTGGTAGGACAACAAGGGGTAATGGTTTTAAACTAAAAGAGGGTAGATTCACACTGGATATAAGAGAGGCATTTTTTCCAATGAGTGTGGTAAAACACTGGAACAGATTACTCATGGAAGTGGTGGATGCCCCATCCCTGGAAGCATTCAGGGTCCTGGAAGCATCCAGGTGAGACCGGGCTCTGAGCAATATGATGAAGTTGAAGATTTCCCTGCTTGTCACAGGGGAGCAGTTGATGACCTTTAAAGGTCTCTTCCTACCTGAAGTATTCTATGATTCTTATGTTTGAAAAAGTGTGCAGAACAGAAGCTGAAATGCATCACACAAAGCTTGCTTAGCCTGATTATGGCTACTAGGTATAATTTGCCACTTAGAAAATATATGATAGAATAGTACTTGCTTTTTATCACAGAAGCAAGCTTGTGGATGCCTTTTTTTTTTTTCTCCACCTAGGTAAGAATTTTAATAAACTTTCAGATAATTATTTTATAAACTTTTCTATGTATTTTTTTCAGTCATTTTCTGGTGGTGGATACAGATTGGGTGACTCATCACAAAAGCACTCTGAATACATATATGGAGAAAATCAAGATGTAAGTAAAATTCATAGCAGAAAACAGAGCCTCCAACAGAGGCCTGCGTCATCATGTTTACAGCCTGAAATGCCAGTATTACTGTAACTATGTCTATGAGGAAAAAATGATATCTAAATATTAGATGTGTGTCAAGTAGAAATTGTTGACGTTTCCAAAGAGAGCAGATGTTCTTTGGATCCCCCTAAGACCTCCATTATGGAATTGCCACATGTAAATTACTTTAAAATTCTTGGCACGCTTTCTTTTCTGTTACATTCCAGCAGGTGGTGTTCTGCATTCTCTTAGCTACGCTAACATTTTAATCTTTTTAGGAATTGATTCTTATTGTGGCTTGCAAAGCAGCCAATCTCAAACTGGAGGGTGTGGATGTATTCTAGGAAAGGTGAAGCAGCAGGTTAGAGGCCTTTCTTTCCTATCACTTCAAAAGCAGGATGTGAAGGAGAGGGTGGGGAAAAACAAAGTGCTCTGCACTTTGCTATTTTTGTGAATGGCTAAAGCAGATCTTCAGCTTGTTTAGAAACAAACCTGAGAAGTGAGTAAGGCCAAAGGATGTGGTTCTGGCTAGGGGGTGCTGTTGTGTCACCCAGGGAGCTGCTGCCTTCTACTCTTCAGTAATCCTTCTACTCTCCAAGTAATAGCCAGTTGTACCCAGCCAGAAACTTTTTGCAGTGGGCTTACCATATCTGGGAGCAGAAATCATTCTCTAAGGGAAGGCCAGTTTTACTGGCTAGGGAAGCCTGGTTTTGCTGGATGGCAAAGCACTTAGAAGGAAGAGAGGTGCAGTTTTGAAGCTGAAAAGTTTTGAAGCTGGACCTTTCATGTAGGATGTAGCAAAATAAGAAGGGAGCAAAGGAGGCTGGTTTCTAGCATTCTTAGCATTTGAACTGAGAGGAGCTACTTTCAGCTTTATTGGAACTCAGCATGTAATAATTGGAGGAAAGGGTAGTTTTTGCTGTAATTGCTGTATCAGCATTAATTTGTAATTTTATGGTTTTATTTCTTAATTTATCAATAAAAATGTTTACTGCTTTTGAAAATAATTGGAGCACTGTGAAGATCATGACACCGTCATTGTATCATTCTTTTTGTCATGGATAGCAGATTAAGAGATTCTTTTTCCCAAGGTAGGAAAGTGGTCTAGAAGTCTATAACTATTGAGTTTTTTTCAAAAAGAATCTAACAATGACAGCTATAGTGCAGTGCTCTGTTCTTTTGTTATTTGCCTTCTTGCTTGTGGTCTGGTACAAAATCTGTTAAGTATAGATCAAAAGTTTTAGAACTAGTCTGTATGAAATTGTACTGCGTTATTTGTTTTTCTTCATTTTTTATTTCACTGATTTTGCTTCACAGGTTCAAATTTTGCTGAAATTGTGGAGGAATGGATTCAGTTTAGATGATGGCGAGTTGAGATCCTATTCAGACCCAACAAATGCTCAGTTTCTTGAGTCTGTTAAAAGAGGGTAAGTCAAAATGGCATCTTTTTTGAGGTATGTCTTTGAAGTAGAGTGAATAAAAATGCTTTCTCCACATACTTATTAAAAGTTGCAGATTTCTTCTTTGCCTTTAACCCATAAAATATAGTCTGTATTTGTCACCAGATGCATGGGACACGTAAAAATTTTGGAATACTTTGGTTCCTTTGGTGGTTTAACTCTGAATGATACTTGTTACAGCAGCTTTCAGGTTAATATTTTTTTCCCAGCTCTTTCTATGATTCAGCTGTCAATATGTTCTAGGTTTTGACTGCCAGTTCACTGATTTTTTTTTTTTTTTTTTTTTTTTTTCTTTTCTTCTTTTAGGATCAAATCAATAAAACAATTGAATGTGACTTTCAAAGTAAACGTACTATTAGTATTGACTCATACTGTGTGTGTAGTTTTTGGATAATTTCTTTTTGCAGTTCAGGATGAAATTGAAAAATTATTATTTTTGTAATAAAGGGAAATTCCTGTGGAACTGCAACGACTTGTTCATGGTGGCCAGGTTAATTTGGATATGGAAGATCACCAAGAACAGGAATATGTGAAGCCCAGACTGCGATTCAAAGCTTTCAGTGGCGAAGGGCAAAAACTTGGAAGGTGAAAAAAGCTAGATTTTCTGTTCTATGTTCTGTATTCATATGCTGTTTCATTCCTGTGACTGAAAATTTCAGGCTACTCTGTCATAGTTCCATTAGTAACATCTGGTTTGGTTTTTTTCCAATCCTTCAGCCTTACACCTGAAATAGTCAGCACACCTTCTTCCCCAGAGGAGGAGGAGAAATCAATTCTTAATGCACCTGTTCTGATTGATGATTCCATGCCAGCAACTAAAATTCAAATTAGATTAGCAGATGGAAGCCGATTAATACAAAGATTTAATCAAACACACAGGTAAATTGATTCTTCATCAACACAGGTAACAGTGACTATTTTGATAAGTTTGTGTTTTATCATTAAATGAGTTTCAGCAAGACGTGAAAAAGGTGGAAATACCAGCTTGGCTGAAATGTATAGTTCTGTGTCACTTTAATTACATGGATGTACTGATTAACTGTCAAAAATTCTGTGCTTGAAAATGGAATATATTAAATAACTGCAACTTTTATACAAACTCTTATAGCCAATTATGTCCTTCATTTTTTTTAAGGACACAGTACAAGCAATGAATGTTCCCAGGACAGCTGGAATCTGGATAGCCCTACTATGTAGTAATCCCAGCTCTGGGCCCTTCTTCGGAGGACCAGGTGGATGACTTGGGAAACACTGTGAAAGCACTTTATTGCAAAGTGTGGAGTATAGTCTCAGTTGGAATACAGTCCACACTATGGGCAGAGAAATCCTGTGGCCCATAATCAAGAATTCCAGTTTTCTACCTTGTTACATTTGAGGTTGTGACAAAACATGACATGGGGTGTAAGCGTAGACTGCAGCCCATATGCAGAAGGATATATGGGCACTTCATGCTCATTTGTAATTCCACCATGTGGGTTGAACATAACACTGAGAGCCAGCTTTTGTTTTGTTTTGGATGGTCATCTCCTAAGAATTGGCAGTGTCAACTTGATGGAGGTTTTAGATTTGTTAGTAGCTTTGCTGATTAGAGCTTGCCACCAATTTTCTTGACATTGTTGGGACAGTGCCACAAACAGTGTTGGCCAACCCCATTTATTTGCCTAAGAGGTTGTGTTAGTGCAAGGTTCTGCAAAGCTCCTCTCTCCCCTGCATGGCTGAGAGTTTTGGGCAGAGGGCAGAGATTTGGGCAGTAGTTCCACCCACACTTAAGCAGTGTTTAAGCCAGCCTTGCTTGGAACTCTGCACAACTGTGTTAGAACATGGCTGCGGCTTGAATCCTGACTTGGTGATGGTCTTAGCATGCATCCAATTCCGTGTTAATATTGTTACATGGAGAGGTCATCTGTTGCCTTTTTTTCTTCCTGGCTCAGAATACGGAAAATACACGGCTTTCTTCACCTGACAGTATAGACAGACCACAATGAGGAAATTTTAGCTGAAATGCCAGTAGGGAGGAAGATACAGCGGTGTTTTTTGATGCTTTAGACCTGATAGGATATACTGAGAGTACAGGCCTGGATCCTTTCTTCATAGCACCTGCTGGAGAAGTGACTGAGACAAACCATGAGGCTTATTGGGAGCCTCTGTAGCTGTGCTGTGTGTTCTTCTGTTTGCATGAAAGGGTAGAAGTGGTAAATTTCCCAGTAACATCTGTAACAACCAAGACAAGACAGGAGCTTATTTTAGTCATTATTAACTTTCTCTTGACTGTGAATCTTTGTGGTTATCTTTGACATATATATGATCAAAATCAGCTGCTCTAGTGCATTGTTTACATCATAGGCCTTGAAGACTGATAGGAAGCTGAAATCCTTGCTTATTTGACTACAGTAAATTTGCCAACTTATTAATTAAAAAACATCTTCACAGATTTATTCTCATCTTAGTGTCTTAGGAGAAAAACCTCGAATTTCAGGTTTTTATCTCTAAAAGGCTACTTTTTCGTCCATGTCTTACAAAATTAAATGACTCTTTTTATACTGGTGATGTGATTGTTTTATTAATTATTGTTTAGAAGTTCACTGCCGAGTAAAAGTAGGAGAAACTTCTTACTATCGAAGTGCATTAATAATTCCCCTCTGCTTTTCCTTCACTATGACCATATATTATAAGATTCTTTCTTCCATTAGTAATTCCAGCTTTTTGGAATATACTAATTCGTAATGAAACTTTTGACAGTGATGTTGAAATTACTTGACTTCCTGTGTTAGGTATCAGTTTGCAATATACTTCCATATTACAAATTTTATTTGTGTTTCTTAAGAAAATAAGCAACATTCACCGTAATTTTTCAGGGTTTTTTTAATGCAAGAATCAAAACATTGTAGGCTGCAATCATTAGTCATCTGGATCAAAGAGTAATGTGAAATCTAGGACTTTCTTAGTGGTTTAGTCTGCTTAATGGTTTTGTGTTCTCTGATCATCTTAATGTTCAGAGATATATGTCAGAATAGAATCATACTGAGTTTTCATGTCCATATCCTTTTCACAGGATTAAACATATTCGAGATTTCATTATCCAGTCCCGTCCAGCTTTTGCAACAACAGATTTTGTTCTTGTGACTACCTTTCCAAATAAAGAGCTAACAGATGAAAGCCTGACTCTACAAGAAGCAGATATCCTTAACACTGTGATTCTTCAGCAATTAAAGTAATCTTATGGTTGTTGTACAATATAGGGACCCTGCTGTACTGTCATACAATATGTTTCCAACAGATGAAAGAAAGGAGGTATCAGTGTCTTTTTATTTCCCCATTTCCAGGGATCATATTTTTGAATTTCATGTCTTCCAGCTATAACATATCTAACTTTTCAGTTTTAATTTTTCAACATTATTCAACCTTTTTTCAGTGTTAAGCTTCCATATGTTAGTATGTTTTAAACCACATCTTACACTAAATGTGAAATGAGATAAGACTTTGTGAATTACTGTTTTGAGGGAGGTGGGGAAAGGTGCATTTTTCTGAAGGGGACAGTATCTTTCATACAGTTGGTAAGATTTGCACTATGGAAATGTTCTATGCTGCATTGACAAACAGCCATTTGAAAACTTAGACTGTAGGTTATGTTTACGTTCCAAACTGTATTAATAGTAAGGTGTTCTTTTTAATAGGTTTATAGATAATTAATGCCCTAATATAATTTTTGTATATTCTATTTGTAGTGTTTCATGGTGCAGTATAATATTTATATTCTAGTTTTTATGTCATTTTCCTTGTATTGTTGCTCGTATGAGTGAATCAGTTCGGGAGATGCAAACCTCAGCTGTTGCAGACTATGATAGATTGTTCTTATTTGTATTCTAGTTGTACTACTTGTGATGAAAATAAATATGATTTTTTTTTTCTTCTTGAAGTTAGAGAAATATGAGAGACCACTGTCATCTGGGGAAATTATGTGATTTAGAGGAGGTCTGTGGTCCTTTTGAATCTGAATATGCAGTTGGACCGTGTACAGCTACATGATTCTTTACACAAACAGTTACTTAAATAACCCCAAACAAAAATACACTGAGGTGCACAAACACAGAACTGGTCTACTTTTGTGCATGCAAGTGACAGCATAAACATGTTAACTGGTCATGTATTCTTGACCTGGATTTCAGTTCTTTATATTTAGAATTTTGGCCAAAGGCATTTTGTAGTATTCAGTGGGGATTTGGTTGTGCAGCTTTCACTGTGCTTGTTTGGAAGCTGTGTAATTAAACCCCTTAATCTTTGAAATTATATATTTTTTCAAGTAACTTGCCCCAACACTGCACTAGGCAGGTAGGAATCTTATGTTGGGGGGCACTGGCTGCTGTGCTTTAGTAGTATGCAGTTTTTTTGTATTTTTGGATTTATATCAGATGAGTGGATCACACTCTGAAGGAGGGTAGATGGGCTGTATCTCTTGTACTAAGATGTGTTAAAACTTGCTATTTTCCATTATTATTTTGTTCTGAAAATATCAGTACTTGTTTATTTATGTTAAGGTTATAATTGTTTAGTATATTCTTACATTTTTACCTCAAAGTAGATATTTGACTGAGTAAATTTTAAACATGCAATTGTATTTGACGTATTTTGTTTTGCAGTCTGAATATCTGCATGATTTTAATCATAATTCGTTTCATGTGCTAAGTAATTAAAGTTTTATGTTAAAAATCATAGGCAAGACTTCTCGTATTATTCCAAATGTATGTTGTGGTGAATTGGTGATTGTGTTGTGTGCCAAATATTTAAGCCTAAACATAAAGGAATTGCCATGTAATATGCATATATTTTATTTGCTATATACTAACAATTCTCTATATGAATGTGAGGCCAAGGTTTACGATATCCATCTTGGGCAATCTGGGGTTTGGGCATATCTCAGTTCAGAATATAGGTAAAGTTACATTGCTTATTACTTCTGAAAACCATTATTAATTAAGCAGCGATGTATGAAGAAAATGCGTTAAATAAATTGTTGAATTTTTCCCCTCTTATGCCAAAATCTACAAGGCATATTATCACAATCTCTTTGTTTCAAATACATGTTACATTTTAGTGTTTAATAGTAACTCAGGGTCCCAGTAATTGTTATCATTTTGTCAGGCACTAAGAAAATGTATCAATGCTTATGTTTAAGTATTTCACTGCTTCTCAGTGTTTGAAAGCCTGTGGAGCCTTACATCTCATAATTTTATGTCATAGCTTTTATTACCATAAATTCTCCCTCATGTAGCTAATATCTTGGCATTTTTGGCACAAAACTGTTCTTTGAGTGCAGACCTCTGTGGATATGCATTCAAGACTGGCTGCAAGGGAGAAGGAACTTGGTAGAGGATGATGATCTTTCCCTCACAGTAAGGCTTCTGAGCTTGAGAGTTCCATTTAGTTTCCATGAAATACAGGTAATAATCCTGCTCTTGTAGGCAGCTTATGAAAGGCTTAGGCTTCACCTCTGCTTGAGTTTCCTAGAAATCCTTTATCACACAAGAGCCAAATAATCAAACCCTGAATGTTTTCTTTAAAGAAAATCTCCTCTGTAATCATTTATTCTGGATAAACACAGCCTTGTTAGCTTTTAGGTTTTTCTTTTTTTCTGAGCAGCACATTGAGATATTTGTAAACATTCTGCTTTAATTAGACTACCGGACACACTTGTATAATTAGCATATATTAACAGTTATCTCATGCTGTTCTTGCTCTTTGGTGAAAATCTGACCGATATTAAATGAAGCAAGGAAGAGCACACAAGTACTCTGAGGTGCTATTTGCTAGCTCCTTGCTTAGTGGCTTGCACTAAATTACAGCTCCCATGGTCTTTAAATTATCTTGTTAGGTGCAGGGAGAAGAGACAGAGCTGCACCTCCCCGTTGCTCGTGCTGCTTAAAGCTGGCAGGCCTCAGCGTAGGCATGTGCTGTTCTCTGGGCAGGTGAGACAGTGAGCAGCAAGTCTGGGACAACAAACACTGAATCAATGGCATGCCAAAAGCAGGAAGCTTGTGGCGTTTGTGTAGGATGGATATTATTGGAATGGGTTCCTGAAAAGATTAAAAGTGGGACTGGCTCTCTTTATCCTGGAAAGCACTGGCCCTGAAATGGGGTTAGATGAAAACAGTGCAGCAGAACTATTTGCACCCATTTGAGGTTTACAGAACTGACTTTCTGACTGGAAGATGATTTTAATCCATGTGTTTGGTATTAGTGACTTCAAGTTTGAATTTATGGTGCTGGTTCTGCTTCTTAAGGACCTCTCTTTCGAGATAGCATTTCCTGATTAAATAGCATTGATCCTAAGTTAAATGTCTTTATCTTAAAATAGCTCAAAATAGGTAACTTACCAGGAACAAAACAGGGATGAGGTGATTTAAAGTGGGCAGTTACTTCACAGGGAGAAAGTATTAGAGGACTGTTTGGTAGGGAAAAACATAACACAAATTAGAAGGTTGTATAAAGCTGGAAATTCAGGTATTCTCAAAGTGAAATTCAAACACATTTTTCAATAGTTGAACTACTGGAATGAACCAGCCTTGAAAATCAACTTCTCTGTTTTTGTTGGATTTTGTTTGTTTTGTTTTGTTTCTTGTTTGTTCAATTCTCAGTGTTATACTGGCTTTCTGTAAGACTTGTTTTAATTGAACCAAATTTATTTGAGTTTGCTACTGAGACAAATAAGATGGCTTAGTTTTTAAAAACCAACTTGGTTTGCCTTTGTCTGGTCATAATTAACAAATTCTGATGTATGTTTCATATTTAAAGGACTGGAAATGCTACATACATTGCTGTACATCTTCGATATTTCCATTACAGGCCTTCCAAAAAAGTCTTCTGAACATCAAAGAGTTCAGATTACAGACTAGAACTCAAATTCTCACACTTCTTAGTTGCAATTTTCCTTTAGCGATGGTCTTGTTCTGCCCATGATTGAAGAGCTGCCTGGAAGGAAATCTGAATGTTAAAGGAAAGACTATGTTTAAAAACTTTTTTATCTAAAACTGAGAAATGGAGAGCATTCTTTTCTGTTCACTGGGAGCTGTCTGCTCTGGAGTTAAATATGTGATCTACAAGGTATGTGGTTTAGCTCTTTTTCAGGGAATATGGGAAGGCAAATGTGTTATTCCACACTGCATTAAGATAAACCAGGACAGAAATTCTTAACTGTGGAATTAAAAAAAATCCTTTAGGGAATTATTCTGGAAGAGCTACTCTTTTACATTTATAAACCTTCTTCAGTCCAAATTAATTTGGTGAGACCTAAACCATTTAAATACTAATGAGAAAGAATTCACAAATGGGAATAACCATGAGTCATTTTTCTAATATGTTTCTCACTGAAGTTTGAGTAGAAGGAATTGTTTAGGCAGGGCCATTAAATTGCTATTTATTTCATGGAGTTGTTAGTGTCTTACTAGGTGCTGATATAAAAATTTTGATTGTCTATTCTAGGTAAAAAACCCAAGACAATTCATAGTGTTTACTGGCTCTAACCTTAACACAACCAAATAATTGTATACTTTGAGGACAAAATAATTTTTTCAGCAGTTTCAGCTGCAGTGATCAGACAAGTAGACCTTAGAAGGATCTGCCCAAGGTTCACGTTCGCTTTTTTTCCCCTCTCAAATCCCAAGACTGGAAAAGTTTGGATAAACCACACACCCTGGCACCAAAGGACTCAATAATGCGTAAGGTTGTCTGGGCTAGTACTTTCTGTATTCCTGTTGTTGCAGAGCCTGGCCTTTGGAATACAGTTCTGTCTGGGTTTTGTGTGTTTATAGAAGTGTCTCATGGCCCAAGTTAAGAAAGAAGCTTAGGTCACGCGTATGACAAGGATGTGGAGTAAGTTATAGTGTCAACAAATAAATGTGAGAAAACTAGAACCTTGAAAGGATTTTGGAAGAACTTTGATTCTTCATGTTTCTTCTCTAATCTGCACTGACCTCTTCCACACAGAGGTTTTCACTTATTTACTCATCTAAACATTATTTTATATATGTACAGACAGTGCCTTTAAATTCTGTCTGTCTTCCTAAGCAACTCCTATTGGCCTGCCTGTAGGCACCCATGAGAATAATGAACTTTATGTTCAATGAATAATGAACTTTATGATCAATGCTTGCATCCTAGTTTTTTTTGTGGCTGATTTCATGTCCCTCAGCATTTCTGCAGTTCTGAAAAATAGTGGCTGCCTGATGGTAGTTGCAGTCTTCAGGCCCTACTGCAATAAACCTTTGAAACAACAAAAAAGCAGATTCATGACTGCATTATTGTTCCCATCAGTTCTAACTCCTACTGCTTTGACTGATATCTAGTATCGGAACATGTCAACCTGGCAAGGTCTGTTTGCCTTCCTTGTCTCTGTGGGTGTTATTACCCAACCGACTGCGCAAGCAGAGAAGGTAGAGATGACCTGGAGTTAGTGATTTCCAAATGGCCTTTACTCATAGTCAAGGCCACCAACAAACACACATTTAATTTTGTGAATTTTCTTGGAAGAGTAGCCTATCCAAGCTCAGAGAAGGCTGCTGGCTTTGTGCAAGCACAGTAACTACTTATTAAGTGCTGTTACAATAGTGAGATGTCTTTTATTATTAAGAAAGCTGCATTTTGCTAATAGTCTTACTATGAAGATGATTAGAGGGATGGAGCACCTCTCCTTTGAGGAAAGGTAGAGATAACAGGGATTGTTCAGCCTGGAAAAGAGAAGGCTTTGGGGTGACCTAATTGCAGCTTTCCAGTACCCAAAGGGAGCCTACAGGAAGGATGGAGGGACTATTTACAAGAGGGTGTAGTGTGATGGGATGAGGGGGAATGGCTTCAAACTGAAAGTAGGTTTAGATTAGATATTAGAAGAAATTCTCTGTGAGAGAAGTGGGGCACTGGAACAGGTTGTCTAGAGTAGCTGTGGATGCCTCATCCCTGGAAGTGTTCAAGGCCAGGTTGGATGGGGACTTCAGCAACCACTGGAAGGTGGTGTCCCTGCCCATGGCAAGCAGTTTGGAACTTAGATGATTTTTAAGCTCCCTTCCAACCTAAGCCTCTCTACGATTCCATAGTACTCTTAGATGAAAAAATCAGTCTTTCCTGTAGAGTAACAATGTGAAGGTCAATAATATGGATTTTTGTAATCTATTCAGTGAACTTTAGGTTTTGTAGCATTGTTATAGAAAAGTTGTCCACAGTTACAAGGATGCTTAATTCCTGCAACACAGGGTTAAAAAAACCCCGAAGTATACTATTATAATCATGCTCATAGCAAATGATTAGGGGGAGTTTTTTTCTCCTGTCTTTATCTTCTAATTCTGAGGGAGGAATAGATTATAATTAATATCAGGTATTTCTCCTAGATAAGCTTCAACAGATGTGCCAATGAAAGGCACTGCTTTCTTATTCCAGCTATCATAGCACTCACAGAGCTTTCAGTCCGCACTTCCCATGAAGGTGGCTGCCCATCTCTGATAAATGTCATTCCTTTTATTTTTTAACTCTTGCCTTCTTAAACATCTGTCACTGAAACTGAGGGAGTCTTCTCTCAACAAAGTTTCATTCTGTACTATCCGGATCTCATATTTTAGGTTGCACCTCATCCATTTTATTTGGTCTTTGCAGCTAATGCTTCTGCTTGAGTAATGAGTTGCTTGGGTGGCTGATCATAATAGTTTGTATTCCAAGGATTCATCTTCTTTCTGAGAGCCATATTTTTCTCCATATTTAAGAAATTGTTTGGAAGACATATATTAAAAGAGGAGAAAACAACTCTTCCTCAACTCAGTAATGAAAGATTGTCACATTTCATGCAAATATCACGGATGGATTCTGTTTTCTACACTCTGTACTTTTTTTTCCCATAGCAAAGCAAAATTTTTCATATCGAAGACCTTGATTCTCTTTTGACTTTTTTGACTAAGTGGACAATTATCACTTTTAACTTAACTTCAGGGCACTTTGGCAGTATTGCGATCCCAGTTTTGTGATTTGTGACCCCAGTAATGTGTGATTTTAGCCATCATTGCAGCTGATCTGTCAACCCGTGACATGCTAAAAACTGCAGATAGTGCAACCTATCCTGTGGGAGAACTTCCCCTTTCTATTGTTTTTCTTTTATTTTTTCTTGTTCCTCTGTGTTCTAAAGCAGAACAGACAGAATTGCTGTAGAAGTCAGCAGGAATTTGTTCTTATTCTGTGATCCAATCAGTTTTTTAGATAAGGAAGTTAAAAGGCAAACAAAACAAAAAAAAAATATTGCGCTGCAAGTGATTGTTGTTATGATCTTGCTCTGAGCGCTGCATCAGTCCTTTGAAGGTTAAATAAGGCCAAGAGTAGGGTCAGGGTACCAACCCAGGCTGGGGAATGAAGGGCTTGGGGGCAGCTCTGTGGGGAAGGACTTGAAGGGTGCTGGTGGATGAAAAGCTGAGCATGACCCAGTAATGGGCATTCACAGCCCAGAGTGCCAAATATGTCCTGGGCTGCATCCAAATAAGAGGTGATTCTGCCTCTCTGCTCTCATGAGACCTCAGCTGGAGTGCTGTGTCCAGCTCTGGGGTCCTCAGCACAGGAATGAGGGATGAGTCTAAAGAAGGACCACAAAAGCAAAGACAGAGCTGGAGCACCTCTCTTACGAGGACAGTCTGAGAGAGTTGGCATTGTTCAGCCTGGAGAAGTTTCCAGGGTGACCATATTGCAATCTGTACGTGAAGGGGGCCTGTAAGAAAGATGGGGACAGACTTTTTGGCAGGGCCTGTTGCAACAGGACAAGGGGTAAAGGTTTTAAACTAAAAGAGACTAAAGCTGAAGAATTATTATATGGTGAGGGTGTTGAGACACCAGAACTAGATGCCCAGAGAGGTGGTTAATGTCCCATCCCTGGAAACATTCAAGGTCAGGTTGGACTGGGCTCTGATGTAGTTGAAAATGTCTCTGCGCATTGCAGAGGAGGGTTTGGACTAGGTGAACTTCCAAGGTGCTTCCCAATCCAAACTGTTCTGTGAGTCTGTGAATTGCCTGGATGAAGAAAAACAGACAGATATGATGCACATGTCAAATGAAAAGAAAAAGGCTCGTGGACCTGTTGGGACCATTGTCACCAGTGACAACTCTTTGAAGAAGGACTTTTTTCACCTTATTTCACAAATATGGGGATTGGTGTTAAGAAAGGGAATGACCCCAAAGACTAAAACATAATCTTTGCTCTTAGAATCATGGCTTGATGATTTTTAAAAATATGACTCCGTTTTCTGTTGTGTACTAGTGAGATTGTCATTTAGGGTAGAATTCTTACCCAGAATAATTTTCCAGTTCTCTTCTGGTTTCTTTAGAATGATTTCTTTGAAAATATGATTAATTAATGTAATTTCTTTCAGAGTTTTGGGGGTAAGTAATGGTGGAAGTAGATTTGACATGCACCTATGAGCTGAGTAAGACCAGATTTTCCTACCTTCTGTTAGTAGAGACTGTTTTCTTTTGCTCTCTGTATAAGTAAAGTAGTAAAATTCTCATGCAGCAACAGATGTAAATATGTAGAAACTTATAAAAATCAAGAGAAAAACAAAAATGTACAATTATAAAACAGCAGTCAGTGAATTTGATTCGTGATTAGGAATTTGGATGGGTCTTCTCTGTTATATTTTAAAGTAAACAACCAAGAAGCAGCACTGCACCTGACTATTTATTGTAAATGGTTTGTGCAACATGCATTTCACCAACTGCTTTGTGCCTTATGGCTGTGATAGTCATGAGATGCTGAACACTAAAATTTAATGTCAGCAAACAGGAATATCTCTGTATTTTGATGAATCTGTATTTGTGCATACAGCAATAAATAGAAAATAATTTTTGGAATCTGCTTGGATATATCTGTTCATTCAAGTTAATAGAAATGTTTAAAGGTACTTTCTTTCCTTATGTAAATGTTATAGAAGAGAATTTCAAGAAGAGTACCCAATCGTTTCTTTTTGTGTGGTGAAAGTTTTAGATTAAGTTCCAACTGACATTGACAAGATGGGAAACAAACCAGTCCTAAGTGTCTTGGGGAACTTTTACTGTGTAAGATCTCCAAAGAATTGGTTGGTAAATGTTTTCAAAAGTAAATGCTATATGAGTTCTGCATAGACTTCAATACATACATGCACGGTAGGAAAAAGTTAACAGTTCTATGGGCAAAATTTAAAAGAAGTTTTAGTTACTAGGGAAGTTATGCAAATAATTAATTCCAGAATGAACTGGATGATAGCCATTTAGTAGATTTGACCTAAGTCAAATCTATCAGAGTTTTCAGCAAACTCAAACATTGTGTCAGCCAGTATAGATTAAATTAAATAAAATACTATGCTTTCCATCTTTTAATCTTTTAACTTGAAGTAGTTTTGAAATGAAAGCTTTTTAAATGGGAAGAAAACCAGGAATGTGTCATTTTGAATACAATGGAAGGAAAGAATTAATTTTCTTATTTCCAATTGAAGCATTTCAGGAAATGTGAACCCTGTATAGCTCGTTTGAGTGACCACAATTTGCATTTCTTTTCCACAGAAATTGTTGGCCAAAGTGTTTTCCAGATCTGTGTAATCTTGACTCCTTTGGTTTATGCAAAAATTACATTATACAATTCCTAAACCAATTGTCTCTCCAGGACTTCCTTTCAGAGTGTAATCAAGAACAAAAGTCTCCAGGGCAATTTTATTATTTATGTCTTGTTAGCTATTGTTCCTGTTGAAACAAAAATCTGCTTTGGAAAGCTGATGACCAAAACTGAATTCAGAGTTTACATTTCTTTGATTATCCTTGAAACTCAGTGAATGGGATTCAGTTCAAAGATTAGGGCACTTAAATGTAGGTATCCACCTGTGTGCATTTATGTGTGAGTGAAATGCCCAGCTCCCATTCTGATCGGTGGAGGTTTAGGGCTTGATCAGGCAGCTATGTCACAGTCAGATTCCTGGGCCTTTTCAGTCTCTGAAAACACCATGAAGTCAACAGACATGACACCTGACTTTTGGGACTGTAAGTCTGTATGAAGGGAGTCTAAAGATACGCAGGTTACTACAGGGTATTTCAAATGCCTCTACTTCCTTTGTGGGGACAAATGAGTCAAACCCCTTGTGAGTGCCATCATTTCAATTTAGAGATTTATGTGGTTTGCCCTAAAGTAACCACACATATTTTGGCAGCTGCTGGTGTTCAGCTGCCTGCATGTGCTGGCCAGATGTCCACTGGTGATATGAGTTTTGAAATTTAATTCATGGCTGGACATCTACAGAAAGGTTTTTTAACCGGTGAACTGACTCTCACTTTGGCTGTTTGTCACTCAAAACAGGACTTTAAACTTTTTTTCGTATTATTTTCTTGTAGTCTTTAGTGGCACAACTTAATATTTTATTTTTCAGACTATAACATATTTTCATTTACATATGTGGCACCCATTATTGTCCTTTCTTGCTCATATTCTTACCACATAAATACTGCACAAAAATCTCTATTACACTGAAATTAGGAACTCAAAGTAAACGCTCTTAGGTTATGAAAAAAACCTGCATCAAAAATATTAGAATTATCTCTCAGATAAGCATAAGAAGCAGTAAAAATTCTTTAGCTACCTCTTGTTATCCAGCATATTTTTGACAATACATAATTTGTAATAGTAGTTCTATGGTGCTAGTGATGGTTGCAAATGTGTTTTATTCAGCAGCTCCAGATACATTATACTCAGTACAGCTTCACTGGTAGTCCTCTGCACAAAGGTTCAAGGCTGACTGACGGTACAGTTTGATGTACTGATCTTTAGCAATAGCTGTAGTAGTGGAACACCTTAATAAATGCAGTTCAAGGCCAGTTTCAAGGCTGGACATTATCACCTAATAACTGATCAGAGTGGTGGCAAATATTTGCATAGTGCATGCATGTGGATTCAGTCTGTTGTATTTTATTTACAGAGTAACTTTTTGGACTAGGGTCTGTCTGAGGTCTACTCTGAAAATTGAGATTCATGGTTTCCACAGAACCATGCTCTTGCAGACCTCATCTTCTGACTCCCTCCTATTGCATCTCCTCAGACTCACCCTGTCATGTCCTCCCTTAACCTTTTGTTCCTCCCTAACCATTGTTACCTAATGCAAGCTTATTTCTGTGCTATTCATGCTCTGTTCCTTTCTTGTTTCACAGCTTGCTGAATCTACATTAAAAAATCCCATTCTGGAGCACTGCTTTTAAGTGCTGTTCTGGCTCCCCATCAATTGAATTTATACCTGCTTCACTCAAGTGATGCTGCTTCACAATGTCTTTAGTTGGCTTAAGACTCAAAATCAGTACCCCTTGGTCACCCATCAGCAAATTCTGTCACTGTCAGTGTACTCCTTCAAATGTTGTTTTGCCTTCTGCATAACTGCTGATAACAGCCTTCCCTAGCCATTCTTGTAACAAAACATCCACCCAAGTGTTTCCTCCTTGCACTGCAGTAACCTCTCCTCTCCTCTCCTCTCCTCTCCTCTCCTCTCCTCTTACATCCATTCATATTTTTGCTGCAAAGGACATTTATCTGTGCTGTCATGCCTCCTCTTTTGCTACCTTGTCCTGCATTCTTTATAGCAGGACAAGGTAGCAAAAGGAGCTTCCAAGGAGCTTTGTGCTTTAATCCTCACCTCTCTGTTACCTGGTATTAACTGTCTAGTTCCCATGTTTTAGATCTGACTAGACTAAGATGCTTTGGTCTCTTCTTGGTCTCTTCAGACCACGAGCTGACATGCTGGCAATGCTGCCTCATTCATTCCTTGCCATCTTCTAGATGAATGGTTTCACCTTGTCTTTTCCTTGGGTTGTGACATCCTTGGGAGAAGCACGGTGGTTTAGTTCTGTGTTTGTACAATTCTTATAACAAGTCCTTATCTGTGTGGAAATATCAATAATAACAATTGTAAAAACACTCTTAGCGGGGAAGGCTGGGGAATAAGCAAGTAATGTTTGCCACCATTTAGCTTCAGAAACCATTCATGGGGCAAGACGGGGCTGTCCCTTCAGCTCTCACCTCTGCTCCGCCTGTGCCAGGAACCTCAGCAGGTGGCTGGGATCTTCTGACTTGCAGCCAGGCAGCTCTCTTCTGGCATTGCAATGCCTCCACTAGGAACCTCATCTGCAGATAGCTCTGCTGTGTGGTGTACCTCTCACATCTGCATCCAGCACCCCCAGCCCCTGGCTGTGGTTTCTGCAATTTCACAGGATTATTAAATCAACAGATTTCAGGGACAGTCCTCTGACTTTAGTCTCTTTACAGACATAGGAGAATCTCTTCTAAGTCCCCACACGGAACTTCAATGGACAACAGCTGTTTTGGTCCGTTTAGCCAGGTTTGCTGTGCCTAAATAACACATCTAAGAAGCTAATGTACCAAGAATATGAGGCACAGTGAACACAACTCATGTAATTGCATCATTAATGGCTTCCTCTGCTGTTTTTAACATCAGCTTTTAATGCTTATAAGGATATTATTCCTTGTTCCAAGTTCTTAGATCGAAGAAATAAAATAACCATGAAATTGTCAGTTCAATATGGAGAATGCATTTTTAGAAAGCCCCCCTTTAACTGTTTTTCTTTCCAAGGCTTTGCTTACTTGGGCAAAGCAGTCAAGCTGAAATGTTGCATAAACAGAGAAGTCTTTCACTCCACTTAAGGAGCAATTATCATTTAAGAAGAGCAGAGCTGAGGTCACTGCAGGTCAGCAAGACCCAGTTCCCCTCTGGCCTGCTGATGCAACCCTTTGGCCAATGTTCCTCACCCTGTGCTTCAAACCAGACATGCAAGCTCGTGGCGGGGGGGAACAGAGCTTTCGCAGGCACAAAATGTTCATATCTGCCTGCAATTGCCGTGCAGGGTCTGCCTTACCTTCAGAGTCCAGGTGTCCATATGGAGCACAGGCTGAGATGGCACAGGTGCCTGGCACTGTTTTCTCTACAGACCCCGTGAGAGGCGAGTCTGCCCCCAGCACAGCTGGCACAGGCACATCCCAGGGGTGACAGCAGGGACTGGCTCCGGGCTCCTGCCAGCCAGCACTCTGCGCTGGGTGCTTACTGCAGCTAACATGAGGATGGAGGCCTCCCAAAGCCCTCCAGAACCCAACAGAAAACCAGTTGGTTTTTTGAAACACCTCTGAGAGCAAATCTGTCAGCCTTGCACAAATCCCAAGGATCCCAAGGAAGCTCTGCTTATTCTGGCCCTGGGTAAAGAGAAGCTCGTTCCATACCTAGGGTGAAGTGACTTCTAGCCTGACTTCTTCCAGCCTATGGTATTTTATGTTCTTCCTGTGGGTATTTTTATGTCTCAAGTCTGCAGTTACTGGGGGGCCTTTCCCAATCCTTTTCCAACTGATCGTTATACAAATGTTATTGAGAAATAATTACCTGGCCAGTCACACCGAAGAGTTCTCAAAACAAGAGAGATTCAGTCAGCCAAGTAGTTTTAATCTTTCAAAATCTCTTTGGGATGCTGCTATCTGACCAGACAAATTTTAGAAATTACTATTATCCTTAAAAAGATAATTGGAGCCCGCAGGATCTTATTTATAGGTGAATTAGGCAAATGAACTCTTCATTTGAAAAATATATGGCTCATAAGTGAATTGTTCTGAAGTGACCTCTCTCTTCTTTCATGACTCATGGGTCACTGAAGATCATTTGATTTGAAGAGTGTCCCACGGAGTTGTCTGTCTTGGCAGAAAACAAATTAAAGTCAACAAGAGTTAGCAAGCTGGGTATTTACACTGATAGCAGTCAATTTAATAGTATGTAACCTTTTTATTATTTAATTTTAAGGTTATTAGGAGGCAATTACTCCTTTTACCACCAAATCCCCCGTATGCAGCTAGACATAATTATGTTCAAGCTTCTTCTCTTCTTTAACTGTGTGGACCTGGTGGTATAAATGAGATGAGATCATAGAACCATAGAGCATTTGGGGTTGGAAGGGACCTTTACAGGTCACCTAGTCCAATCCCCTGCAAAGAGCAGGAGCATCAGAAGATCTTGGTCCTATCTTCAGCTTGTTGACACCCAGATGTAGCACTTTGTGCAGTTCATAAATGTCACTTCTGATTTTATGCTGTCACAGATATCAGTTTAGACCAAGACAACGAACAACTTTTGAAGCATGCTATCATGCTAAAATGTATTTCATGCTTTCAGAAAAATTATCTCATGACTTTTCCTCTTTTTGCTTCCTCTTTTATTTCATAAAAAACTTGCATAAGAGGTCTCATAATACAAATACCAGTTTATTCTTATATTCCTACAGTAAAATACAAAGACAATTGAAGAAGGGCTTGAAAATCTGTGTTCAAAACCACTGCTGAGAAGGTGAAGAGGGGCTGCCTGAATTTAGTGGCAGCTCTGTTACAACAGCTGTGGCCAGCATGGCTTCAGAATTGTAAAACTGTCTTATTTTCTGACATGGTGTCTTGTTTCATTAGTAAGGTCACCATGTTGCTTCCAAGATCTCCATGGTCAGTAAAGGTTTCCTGAGAAAAATGCCTGAGTCAACCTAAGTGGCAAATACCTATTTATGCTGCCACAGCTATCTGTTTAGACCAAGACAATGGTTAGGGTGCTCACCTGGGGGCTGAGGTCTTTGCCCCTCTTATGCATTTTACCTAATAAGTATGTTATGTAAAATACTTACAGAGACCACAGCAGAGGCTTCTTATTTTTCGCTCCTGTCTTAAGAAATGTACTGCTTTTAGGAGAGGCAGCAGAAGGAATTGCCCTGTTATAACCTTGTGGTGTTTGTGACCCTGGCAAGGCAGATGAGTATCGATTGCTGAAGTATTTGATTACATTAGCTGAAGCACAGTGCCACAGACTTTGTACTTTCTTTTCTCCCCTCGCTTGCATCTGTGTAACCCCAGTGACAGGGGTTTAACTGAGGTTAGAAAATTAGAAGCTATGGCAGTAAACCGAAATACTTCTATATATACCAATATGAAAAAAAGAAATCTATATCTAAACTATTCAAACTGTTCATCTGCATGTCTTCTGTCACAAAGTGGAAGCAACTTAGGGGCTTGCACCGAGGGTCTTTTCATCTGCATAACACAAGGTCAATATGAAAAAGAAGAGTCCTGTGAAGATGTGCTGTAGCCTCCTCAGGTTACACGAGTCCAGAACTGAGCAGAAAGGGCTGGTTGCTTCTGCTGTATACATTGAATATCAATCCATGGGTTATGGGTCCAGCCATCCATGGAGAACTGCTACCCCGGTAACAGAGGAGTGGCAGCAGGCTGCGTGGTGAGGACCACGGTCCTGCAGGAGTTTGGGCAGGAGCACTTGAGCCACCCTTGCAAGACCCTGTCTGGTGACAGTGCTGATTTCTGCCAATTTATGATGATTCTGCACTTAAGTCAGGAGCCTCTCTACAATGTTCAGAATTTGACTTTAATCTGTGGGGTGAATCCTCTGATGTTTTACCTTCCCCTGAGTTCTTTACTGATGGTATTCCTTGGTTCCAGGACACAAGAACAACCACAATACCACGGATGAAATGCAGAGAAAATTTGGTTTTGTTAAAACCAAACCACAAGTTTTCTAGATTTTACCCTTCTGATTCTCTCCCTGATCCTAGTGCTGGGGGAGTGAGTGACTGACTGTTTGGTGCTTGGTTGCTGGCTGCGTTTAAACTACGATGCCATTGGGGGGATCCTCAAAGCAGCACCCAGGCAGAGACACACAAGCAGGGATGGAGGCACCATGGAGCTCTGTGAGTGCAAGGGGATCACCAAACCTTTTATTTTCCCCTGTATATCAGGGATTCATGCAGGTGTGTTTACCGCCATTTGATTGTTCCCACAGCAGGGCAGGAATCTCAACCATGCTCAACAGGATGCCTCTGCATCTATCATCATCATCTGTATTATCTAAACACAGGTGCTGTCCAGCACATGAGGCTAAACAATTACTGGCATGATGTTTGTGGTTTTTGACACCCCAGCTTGCAAGCCATTTGAGCATATTCACAATCCTCCTCACCAATGTTCCATTATTTTCCCACACTTGGGAAGCTGAAAGTCAGATCAGCTCAATGAGCTACTGAATACTTTGGTAGACCAAAAGAACTGACAAAAACCCATTAAACCACAGTCAGAAAAGTCTGGAGCAGTCAGTTTGAAGGAGACAACAGGATGGAAATGAAGGCTTAAGTTTTGAAGGAACCTAGAATTAGTTCAGCAGTTGTCTTCTCTTGTTTCTGCTGTTGTAATTCCATGTTGAATTCCTTTTCATCAAGAAAGTGTATTTTGCTTAAAAATTTGCATAGCCTTGCTGTCCTCAAAGACAGTTGTTTCAAGCAGGATTTATTTAAGAAAGAAGGAGTAGATACTTTAATGATAATAACATGTGCCAGGGCACATGTAATTACAATCATGTCAGACTTGCATTCACTCTCCAAATCAGCTTACATTGAATATTCTATAATTTATATAACTAATGCAAAATATAATTGACAGAAGTATGAAAACAACCTGTACTGGATACTACCCTTACCAAGAGAACCAAAGTAATAATTCAAACCCTCTTGCATTCTACATAATAGTTTAATGTTATACCTAGTGTAAATGGCAACAAATCGGTGTTCTCTGTTCTTTGAAAATGACAAAAAGATTAAATAAAATTACAAAGACAGTACACAGGTAATAAATAATCACACATTGCATAATCTTTTTTATTAACCTTTGAATATTTAGCCTAGTGGATAGTGAGAAGAAAAAATAATACTTAATTTAAAGCAGTTCTAGAACCCAATCCAAAATTCCTTATTTAGGAAGATCTCCAGCAGCTAGTCTGGATATTTTGCCAGAATGTGAAATTTGAAAATATCTAATAGTCCTCTATCTCATCTTCTGTCACGAGGCTCACTTTTGGCTCAAGGATAAAAGGTCAGATCATAAGTTGTTAGAAAAAAACAAGGATAACTATAACGTTTTAAGTCCATTTGTTCTTTTCATCAGCAGATGATAAGAAAGTTGTCTCTTTCAGCCCAAAGGTATTTCATTACAAAATGGACTTTTGTGACATACATCTGTCATTTGCAGCAGGAAAGGATAGGGAAATTAGAGAGAACCAAATTATATTAACCCTGAAACAATTGTTCTTATGGATATGCCACCACTACAAATTAAATGTGTGGGCATACTACTACCCATGGTAACTTTAATGGAATTATACTAGGAAGACCTAGGGAGGCTTATGGAAATAAGGAGTTTAGGCAATGAAGTTAAAACAAGGCAGAACTACTGATAAATACATGGTAGACATTTATTTATCTCCATATTGGTATTTGATCTGGCTAGTTTAAAACTGGTTTGGGTGGCTTTGGATGAATGCATAAACCTTTGATAATGTTAAGACATTAAAACAACAATCTAGAGACACAGTTGGTTCAGCCAATATAATTTATTTTGACACAGTTAGCAGTTTCTGAAAATAAGTATCTTACAATGAATATAATACAAGTTTTGCAGTTTCACTTGAACGTGAACATTTTTGTGGGTTTTTCAAGTCTTCTTTTAGTTTTTCATAAAACCATAAAGGTACTTCCCCAGGAAACTCTCCCCTCCCCACTGTGAATCTGCCTTTATACAACAAAAACTTTATTTCACCTGTGGGGAGAACCCCCCCGCCCCACCCCCCGCCCCACCCCCCACAATATTTCAATTATAGAAAAGAATACATTTTAACTGTAGTTCAATTTTGAAACTATTATTAATTAGCTGATGAAATCCTAACTGTGGGAAAGTATTTGCTGACAGAAAGAACCTGCTGTTGTACACACACAATTGAAAATCTTAACTTGCCTTTCAAAATGGTTGGTAAAGCGAGAGACATTTGCATCAAAACAGTGCATTGAACCCACTGCATGCTGGTACCACACTGGTGCACATTTTTCATTAAAATAGTGAATCAGCATCTTTATATAGATTTCCCCCCAAGACTTGAAGCATTTCATTTGCATATATACATAAAATGTATATAAAGTATATGTTATACAGTGTATTTAGTACTATTAGTATATACAGTATATTTATGTACTCTTAGTACATAGTCTATATGCATAATACAAAATATATATTCATAAGCGTTTCAGCCTGTACCTGAAATCAATGTCATTGGATGGCTGCAAAATACCCAGTCCTGCACGGGATTGATCTAGAGAGGGACATTTCACATTCCTGTCCACAAGCTCTATCTCAAAATATGAGAACATCAGAGCCAAAAATTGTTTAATCTCATGGACAGCAAATAACCTGCCAGGGCACTTTGCTATGCCTGTCCCAAAGGGCATGTAGTAATACTTCAGCTTCCGACCGTTCCGGTAGAAATCAGTCTTTTCCTCTCTGTTCTCATTCAGAAAGCGATCGTATTTGAATATCTGCAATTAAACACACAAGAGAGCTCCTTGATATTTGAGCACCTCCAAAGAGCAGATGAAGCTGCTAAGACACAAAAGGCAGGCTGGGAAAGAGATGCCTCTAGCAATGAGCATCATGCAGTAGCACCGGGCCCCATGGTGCTGTTTTAGAAAGAGTAGCCTCTGAGAAGTTCTATTATGTGGGACATGGTCCCAGGCTCTTTGCTGATATCTCTCCTTTTCTTTCCTGACCTCTAAATATAAGGATTGTGACCTGCATCCTTGCTCATGCAGCAGAAGAAGAATCGGAAAAATTCTAGTTCTGAGCCTTTGGGAAACTATTATCCTTATTCTTCTTCAAAGACCCCCATAATGGTGATATTTCCTCACTGAGGAAGGCAGTAAGTAGAAGGCTGTCTGGGGCTGGTAGCACACTTTTTGGTTACACTAAAACATGTTTTTCAGAGAGTGCTTGCACTGACTTTATTCTTTTTCTTGCCTATCATTTCATCTTCAGGTGTAAGAACAGACTGTCTGGGATACAACAGAAAACCAGCTGTGGGGCACCCCAATAAATGCTTTATCTGAAGGCCTGTTAACTTCTGCCAGAGGGACAAATTTAATGCAATTTGAAAAAAATACTTACCAAGGGATCAGCATAGATTTCTGGATCAAAATGCAGCAGTTGAGGATAAAGAGCCACAACATCATCTTTACGAATGTTGTAAAAATCATTCTCTAAGTGCAAAGTGAAATCCTCCTTGGCCACTCTGAAGGTCATGGATGCACTCGAGAGTCTCATTGCCTCCTTGATGATGCTGTCTGTTGGGAGAGGACAAGGAATGATTGCCATTGGATTCACATCCTGGGGGCAGGTCATGCTGATTGAACTATTTCAGACCCATTATAAAACCCTGAATTTATTAGAAGAAATATTTTAATATTAACTATCTAAATGCCTAAGAAAGTATCTTTCTCATTTCGTTTTAGCATTTCTATCCCTTCTGCAGGTACCACTGAGAACCTAATCTGCTTTCCCCTAGAAAATTGCTTATAGTTGATGAAACAGAATGTTCAAAAGTGAGACAGAGTGTCACTATGAGATAAAGACCAAACCACTGAAAACTGAAAATATAACAAGAAAAGGAAACTGCAGTGAGCAGAATTTTCTGAAGCTTTAAGAAGTCCTGTATAGAAACCCATACTCAGAAAAAAGTTATTGGGGGGGGGTTATTTCAATATAAGATGATTTTTTTTTTTTAAGTAACAGTAAAAGGCAACATTATGAACACTCTCTGTAACTTCTGAAAAATGTGCTTATAATTTGAAAAATATTAAGAGGAAATAGAGGTAATGGTATGAGAAAAAATATTCCTTCACGTGATAAGAATTGGGATTTAAGTTTTGGCAATACCTTTTTATTTGATTTAAAGACATACCAAACAAAATATTGTTCAGAATTATCCATGGGTTCAGAAGTATCCATGGTTATGTAGCTGAGTAGGATTATTGAGACATGCCATTACCCATGAAAAAGTGCTGTTCACGTGAATTTTGATACTCTCAGTACCACCTGGGACACTGGGAAGCCTGGCTGTGTTGGCTATTGCTAAGGAACATATAGTTTCCTGTTCTACTGTTTCTTTACTAATTCCATAGGAATTACATAGCAAGCATTTATATGGTAATAAATAGACGATCATGGAAATTATAGTGGGATTTCTGGTACTCCTGCATACAATAATCATACCTAGTATCGGCATATTATCCAGCTGTTTTCTCTTCAAGGAAATATGTTTGCCATCTAAGCTGATACACTCTTCAGCACTTTCCAAAATACTTTGCACTTCTTTGGTAGCAGCTCTCATTGCTTCTGGACTCCTAAGATCAAAAGAGCAAAGTTATAATTTTAAACTGAAGAATTCTTAAAGGAGGTATTTTGCTATTAACTTTCTTCCTGACTAAAATTTATCTTGTTGACTGACAAGTACAACCTTCTAAAATGAAAATGTTGCAGCAAAATGCTGCAGTTCCATTTTTTCATGTCTTGGCAAAGGTGTGATAACTTCAAAGAAAAAAAAGGGAAAGGAACCCCAAGTATTTGATTTTGTCTCCAATGACAAGCGGGACAGAACTGATGTGCCTAATTCAGGTAATAAACAGTACTGTCACTAAAAAGCAATGCCAAAAATAAGAAATAAAACAGCCAGTTGTAGATTAGGAAACAGCCCCACTGCAGGAAGAGGGCTTAGGAACAGGCTTATAGATCAGTTTTATAATATCATTTATTCTGGCTTATGTGATTCTGTCTAGCTTGAAAAGAATCTTCCTAATACTGAGAGTCCACATAGTGCCCTTCACTGTCTAGCCTTTCTTTCAGACATGGAATATATGAGTTATGGTGAAATATATAGAAAGAGTAAAAGAGGGTGCAATAGTGTATTGATGAAGGCACAATCAGGGTTTTAAAAGACTCCAAGTCCATAAAATCTAAAGCTAATTCATTTTTGGAGCAAAAAGCACTAAATAACCTCAAAAATTAGCATTGGCAAGTAGATATGAGGCTGACACATAAAAGCATTAGGAATTTAGACACATACTTCAGAGTTAGTTATGCTGAGGCAGATAATCCGCAAAGGCCCTCTCTAAAATGGACATTTGATAGTATTATCTGAACTGTGCACTTGTCTCATGAGTAACAAGTTCAGCAGGTGCAGTCTACAGCAGAGCTTCAGTGGAATCTATCAACATATAAACTATTTTCTATTAAGTATCTGTGAAAACAATAATGAAGTTAAACCTCAATTTGCCTGCTCTAGTGAGGTGGTCTAAAAATGTCTAGTTATATTTGTAGCCTTTAATACAATTAATGTTTTGACTGCAACTAGCACTTTTAATGTCATATCATATAGATTTACTCCAAAGCTTTCTTGACAAAGTGTAGCATTGCCCTGGAGTGTTGTTTCTTAAAAAAAAACCTTCTACAGAATTGCTCTGTGCTACCACTACTTGTTCTCAGATGAGTGAAGGGCTTTTCTGTGGAAGTCCAGAACAACATACCACTTCTGTTGCAAACAGTAAGTTTTTAATCACTGATGAGGTATCAAGTGGGGGAATTGGCCTTTATTAATGAATTGCTTTCTGAAAGATAAACATTTTTATTGTTTGTGAGCAAGAAGCATTGGGACTTACTTGAGAAGATAGAACAAGGTCCAAAAGGTGGCAGGAATGGTGTTTGCTTGAGAGGCCCAGAGCACTGCCACGTGGGTCTTTGCTTTTTCCATGTCATCGAAGGTTGACAGGGTGTCATTGAGGAACATGCGGAGGGTGACGAGCTCAGAGAGATTGTCCCTTTTCACGAGGTTCTTGTGCAGGAGTGCCTCTCCCAGCTTCTCACGTGCACTGTGGGCACTCTTGAAGAGGTGGATAGGCAGCCCTGCCACGAGGGCTGGGAAAATCTTATCGAATTCCTTGAAGTTTTCAAGGGCATTTAGGATACGAGCTCTCTCAGTTTCCTGCTTTGATGATAGGTTTTTATCATTATTTGAATTAAATTCTTTACCAAAAAGTGTTAAAAAGCCGGACTCGAACATCACTTGGCAACAGAATGTATAAAGTCCTTCTGTCACCCAGGTATTAGACTGAAGCTTAGGTGCTCTTGACTGCAGCATGACATACTGTAGGTTTTCCATCATTGCTTCAATGAGCGCATCTAGGGCATTGCCTTGAAGGGTTCTAATGAAAGTCTGATGAAAATTTTCAGTGGTGTTTCCCTCTGCTGGGTCAATGCTACCATGCCCAAAAGCCTGTCACAAAATAAATTGTATGCATGATAAGTAAGGCCTGTCATAACCTTGATGATAAAGTCTAAGAGAAATGAAAGCCAAAGTATAACTTCATAGCTTACTAGAGGGAAGGATAATAATGTAATAAAATTATGTACAATCTTAGAATAATGTATAGTCTTAGAACAATACAAATCACTCCAAATTTCCTTTCCATTAAGGAGGAGGAAAAAAGACCCCAACGTTTTAAACCAGTAGAAGTGCAGAAACGTGAAACCAATCCTATTTCAAAAGCACAGTTATATTTATAGGGATTAACTGGGTATGTCAGCAGATACTTTGCACTTTAGATATTAAAAATCAACGGTACCTTGGCAGAAGTAGCAAAATGGAACTTTTTCCAGTCCAAGTGTTTTCCCTGGCGCATCAACGCATGATACGAAAAAGGGTCAGTGAGGAAATGAATGTATTTCCCTGCTACATGGCAAGTGAAGATGTGGCCATGCTTCTTCTGCTTTTCTCTGAGGAATTCAAGGGGGTTGGCACCAAACTTCAAGGCACAGCCCAGGTATGGAAGGAACCCATTTTCCAGTGGTGGCTCACCTTGTCGCCTACAAAACACAAACAAAATCTGAATTTAAAATTACGTATAAAGGTCTCTTCTCCAGGACTACCAGGTATGTAAAATACTGATGCTGGTTTTGAGTAATGTGAAAATAAAAATGAAAAAAAAATAGTTTACTTATAAATAATTCTCTCCCCTTTAAGGATTAAGCTATGCAAGAAAGAACAACTTTAACTATTAACAGACAGAATAAAACACAGTTTGATTATGTCATCTTTCTTTTCCTTAGATCAGAAGTATATTTTTCACCTGCCCAAATGCAAAATTATTGCCATTAGCTAACATGCTATTATGCAATTGTCACTAATAAATAATCCACCACACTAATATTGTCTGATACATTTTTTGGTAATTGTATCCACAATTTCATTTGAAAACCAAGCAAAGAAACTTTTTAGTATAGAAAGGTTGTTACGATTGGCATATCCCATTAATGGACGAGATCTTTCTAAAAATATGGGAATTTTGCTATGATCCTCAGTAAGCATAAGAGCTAGTCTTTCAGTCAAAGTGTCATGAAGGACATGCTTTAAATTAAGCAGATACTTAAAAAGAAGCATATGCTTAAATTATTTTCTTTTTTGAGTAGAAAACAACATTCCTGTATAAGGACATCATAAGACTGCTAAAGTAACTTTCATATAATACTTCAATTTTCCCAGTAAATTAAGTTAATTATTTTCACCCTTTTTCAATTAAAATTTTTAAAATAAAACAAGAAAATGACTGCAGAAAATACGAATAGTTAAGCAAATTACTTGCTCCTTATGTAAATGTGCCAGTAGGATAAATGCTTTCAAGGAATATGTATTCCAAATAGCAAGGTACATAAATATTACCTGTACTAAACTGCATTACTAGATATGAGATAATATGAAAATGTTTGCAAGCAGGTATTAAACTACAATTACATATAAGTAGGTATTAACTATGATTACAATACAGGTGAAACTTTAGCCAAGAACTTTAGGAAATCAGAGCATACATATTCATATTTTAATTACCTCACTTACGCATAGATTTGTATCTACAGCTACATCTAGGCATCACTTCACTACTATTGCGAAGTTCATACACAAAAATTGTATTGAAACATAAATCTCTCAAAAGACCAAACTACAGCATTGTCTGTGCTATCCTGCATATGTCCACCTGACACTCATAAGACTACAGGCTTTTAGTGATGTACACAGGATATTTGACACAAATAAAGGCTAGGGACACTGTGATGCTTTTACAAATAGGTTCCTTACCTTCTCCTCCTCCCTAGAAGAAACCAAGACACACAACAAAGTATTACTGCCACTCCCCAGATCCAGGATGCTAAGAACATTTCTGGTAATGCCCAAAATCTTCCAAGTGGAAAATGGGTAACTACCAGGACGGCAGGAGAGGTAACTGAGAATGAAACAGAAGACAGGTCACAATTTATATACAGTGGGTGCACCGCTGTATCCAATGGCATTGAGTCAACCTAGCAAGCTATTGATTAACCATTTCTGGAGAGAGCTTGTTCTCTCTCTGTTCTGCCACCTTTCTGCAGAGAGCTTCGCTGGATTGATGCAGACAGTTGCAGACCCGGCCTTGAGCTTATGTCACGTAGCAGTAGCAGTTCCAAAGTAACCAAAGAGCTGTAATAGTAGATAATCTGAAGGTTAGTCAGGTGTATTTTGATTAATCCTGCAGATTCACCATTTGCAGTTTATAGTTCAAGTTTAGCAATGTATGAAATAGCTACTGACCAGTGTCCAGGAGATTCTGTCTGCAAGAACTGGTGCCTGCAGTCTGTGCTGTCCTTCAGCTGCCAGCCTGTTCCCCCTCCCTTCTCCTTGTGGACTGCCCTGGCTCTGGTGTGCCACTGCAAGAGGGAACGGCGGGTTCAGCAGTTGGGCAAAGGGATGGCTGCGGAGGTGGACTTACTTCCTCTAACAACATTTGTCTGGAAGAAAGGGAAAAAATGGCTTTCACGGAATCATAGAATGAATCATTTCATAGAAATCATAGAATTTCTTCATAGAAGAAAGAGAAGAAAGTCGATCTAGACAACCACACTGGTTTGGGTTTTTTTTCATTGTCCTTGGGTCACCTTTTATTTTACCACTAAACATTTTCTCCTTTCTGTGGTCAACTTTTGACAATTCAAATTTTGGCTTACTCCTAGACTTGGCATCAAGCCATCAAGGAGGCAGCTCAGGTGTAGTGATGTTTCATTAGTCATCCAAGGCCTAATATGTTTCTAAGAGAGGAACTGAAGGGTTTTTCAGGCTCATTTTGTACAGTTTTTGTTGGTGTCCCTACAGCTGTGTGATAAAACAGTAAAGATTGGGATGTCTTGCTGCCACAGTTGAACACTACGCTGAAGGCACTGACATGCAAACCTGGCAGGTGGGAATATTGTCCTGGCTTCAAACCAGGGCAGGCAGTGAGGCATGGAGTAACTGTGCACATGCCATTACATTTCAGGCAATTTTTAAGATACTATACTGAAGAAATAAACCCTATTTACATCATCAAGGTTTGCCCTTACTTACTCTAAAAGTCAACTCCTTTTGCATGTCAGCTCCAGTCCCTATCCCATTTTCATTTAAGCACAGGTGTTTAATTTATTTTCCTATAATAATTTCTTTTTCATCAGCTGATTTTAGCTTTTTATTATATAATTGCTTTATAAAAACCTCACTATCCCATTTCCTGCTTGTTTGCATTACGTAAAATTTCAGTTCTGGGCATTCATCTTTGACTTCATCCTATGACTTCTTCATCCTAAACAAGAATAATGATTTTATTATATTGGTGTCTAATTCTTTTTGCATGTGTTGTCCAAACAACACTGAAAAACAAAGCCAGAAGTTACTGTCAGTTTTGTGTCCAAAACTCAGGAATAACATTTATCCAGCAACAGTTGCCTGTGTCCCCTCATCATATCTTGTGTTGCCCCAGGGAGATCTGCCAGGCACACTTGCCTTTTCCTCCCGTGCTTTGGGTTGTTGTGCTGCAGTGTGATGATATCATTTATAAATGACATCCTGCTGCCAGCAAACAGCAGCAGTAACTTTTCTAAAGCTGCCCACCTTCTTTCACTTCCTGCTTTGTACATATATAATAGAACTAAAAGTATAACCAGGTGTAGGCAGAGCACAGGAGCTGCTTGGCAACTAACCTTTAATAATTACTTTTTCTCTCACAAAAGTCTTAAATAGGTCAATCCACAGCCCCAAAGCCAGCCTGTATTATAACAGGGTGCAACCTGTTACATATGTCCTTGTGATGAAGGCAAGCAGGAGTCTTGCCTGAAAATACTCCCCCAAATTTAGCAGATGACAAGTGTGAATCTTCTTCCATTTATGTTAGTGGGCATTAGGCCTTCCTGATTTTTCAGCAGCACCAGTAGAGTGCCCTGATGTTCTGGAGGTGGTATTTCTGTGTCCTTCAGACAAACACGCCATTTTCCACTGCCAAAGCTCAGGCAGTTGCCACCAGTCTGTGCAGCAGGGATTGAAAGCACCATGTGGTCCCACTGATTGACAGATATTACATTTTCTGCAGCACATTGTGCCTGGGTCTCTTTCCCTAGCCCAAGAGGGTGACCCACAGGAATTATGAGTGCAGTCAGAAAAACATACTGACTTGTTCTGCCTTAGCTTCGTGAAGCAAACTCCTTCCTTGAGTAAATGGTAAGAAGAATATTAATGTGAAAAACTGACATGACTTGGGCTCAAGACTCAACTCAGGCCAGTGTCACGATCAGGAATAAAACACTGCATTATGTTTGAATGTATAAGCCTTTGTCACTGCAGGTTTGAACATGGGTGTTCATCAAGACCTCAGCAATGCACCAAATAGTAGTTAGAAATTTCAGAACCTTTCAAGAACTGTAATTTGACATTTTGTTTAAGCCCTAGTGCATACTGAGCTAGAAGCAGTTCAGAAAGGGCAGCTCGAGAGCACGTGGATGCAGGCAAGAGAGCGTGCTGACACTTTACCCAGTACGGGGCATTCAGCAGCCACTTCCAGCCCAGCCTGGCTGCCCACGCCAGCTGCAAGGGCAGCCGTGTCCTCACGAGGTCTGCTCGTGTCTTCAGAGCCAGGAATTGTGTCGGGAGTGATGCAGGGCTACATTGCATCACTTTCCCCCAAAGGGCACCAAGACACTTTTCACCCAGATACACCCACTGGCTGTGGGCAGAGCTGCCAGGAGCACTCTTATCTGTCACCTCTGCTCCAGCCAGTGAAGTAAGTTGGGTTGTGGCCTCCATGGAGCCAATACTCTTCCCATAAAACAAACAGGCCCAGCTCACTTCTGTGGTGATTCCCGAAGCCTAAAAGAAGCCTTAAGGCTTGTTGCCTCCTCCTGCTCCAAAACAGCTCACTAACTATCCTGAGCTTCACCTCATGTGCTGTAGCTCTATGGCTTTCATTACCCACACACGGTAAATTAATAGAAAATTACAGACAGACCATACTGAGAGAAATAATTTTTTTCCAGGGTTGCTGAGGGCCTCATAACTTGGGAGCACTGATGCACAGAAGGATGTAGTGGACGTAGGAGAGGCTGCTGATTACATTTGGCAGTAAACAGCAGACTTCCCAACAGCTAACTATAAAACTGGGGTCTTTTACTGGAGGTAAATAAGATGTATACACTACAAAGGAAGGATTAACTCTTTTTTCTCATGCATGCGTTGTGAGAACTGGGTTATTTTCTGTCATCAACAGACAAAAAGCTCTGAAACCACACAAACCAAGCATTTTGCTCAGCAGTGGGAAGGCAGCCCTGCAGTTCATGGAACAGGAGCAGGCTGACATGGCACGCTACAGCCAGAAGATGCAATTGCAGCTATGAAACACTTCTGCAGCTGTGAAACATGCAAAAGGGATCTCAGAAAGGCAGAGCAATATGAAAGGAAAGCTTAAACAAGAAGTTTCACAATGAAGCTGCTTTAGCTCAGAACCTTGGCAGCCAGAAAATAGCTAATAAATAATTATATGTCACCACCTACTGGCAAACCTCCCTGTGTGGCACTTGTGTGCTGTGTTCTACAGCAGCCACTGAACTCTGTGAGTCCAGATCTGTTTCTTGTTTCTATACAACAAAAATTGTATTTCTTCTATGTACCTATGTATTTTTCTTTGTATTTACATTAAGTATCACTTTCATGAAGATATGGAGATATGCTGAGTAAGGTCACTGAGGTTTCTGAGGGCCAAGCTGAAAACTTAGCTTTTCTGGGATCACTGAAAATGTTCAACAGAACAAGGATTAAGGCTTTACTCCTCACCAGCCGCAAGAAATATCTAATTTTAGAGAGGAATGACGGCTGTCATCACACAGGATCCTGTCCTGTGGGCACAGTCCAAAAATTGAAGGTCCTTGAGCACCATCAGTGTTGACTTGGCACAGCCATCATATGTCTGCAAATTGAAAGGCATCAGCAATGCTCCAGGCATAGGGAGGAGAACACTGGCTGCCGTGTCCTCTCACAACAACAGACCTGACACCCCATGGCACACCACGGCACGACATTGCCCGGTCTGCCTTCATAAACCAGCAGCTGTTAGCAAGTGATCATGCTAGAAATGTAGTATCTTCCCCAGAGAGACTGTAATTCCAGAAATAAATCCAACAGATCCCTAGCTGAATTCACCTTTTCCCTGTTTTTCCTGGTTCAGTGGAATAGGTGGAAGTCTTGTAAACCTAAATTATAATAGAGCACCTAAATTATATTAAAGATGCTGTAATGAATAATGTCATAATTTAATTATTTAACAATCTACACAATCTAAAATAAATTCATGCTACTACAGTATCACTCCACAGCTCTATTTTAACAACTCTCATGGTTGTTGAAAGGGCAAATTTTGCCTACATTATCCTCTGCCTTCTGCAGAATTTGTGAGTCATCTGACTCCAATAGTGTGTTCATATTTAAAAAAAAATATTTAAAAAATCATCATCACCATCATCATCATCATAATCTTTTTTTCTGTAGATTGTATGTAGATTGTAGAAGTACAACTCTTTTGTAATCTGATATCACTGTGATATATTTGACCCTGTCTTTTTTCTTCATGATGAAGTATTCTGCATAGACAATGCCTTGCATTTACATTAGGATAATCAACACTGATGGGCTATAAAATTGGACAGGCTTGGGAACAATGTTTATTTACATCCTGTTTCAGGACAATTGCCCCTGAGCATTTAAATAATAGTAGGCACAGATATGTCCTCTAATGACCAAGTTAATATTTCCATATTTATCTCAGAGTATCCTCTGAATGTGCTTATATATCAGATAATGAACTTGATTTACTTGCGCCATATCAGTTCATTTTCTCTGTGGGATTTTCTTTGTTCTTTAGGAATGTCAGTTGAAAGTTTGGTGACCTTCTTATCAAACCTGAGATTTACAATGCCACTATCCTCCCTTTAATATCAAGCACTAGAAAGTAAACCTCAATCAGAAATACCATCCTTTACTTGAAGGAAAATATTTTAATAATATGTTGTTGAAATATATATTTCATCATGATCAGTTTCCTTAAAACTGTAGAAAAGGGAACTATTAAACCTATGATTAAAGTAACAATTGAGACTATTGCAATTTATGAAAGTTAATTTTTCTAAGTATTGCAGAAGAGAAACTGTAAAGTGAGCAATTATGAAAGTGTAGACAAAAGAGAACTGATATGGGAACCCAAGAAGGAAAAGGAAATGGCTGTAAAATAAATCGTGAGGAGTTATTACCACTCACCAGTGCAGCAAACTGCATCTTCTTAAAGCAATTTTTGTTAAACTCTAGAGTTCAGTTGCATCATATCATTTCATAACAAAACAGAAGCTTCTATATTATTTCATTGCACCTAAACACCCAGTTGCAGGTGCTCAAAACACTGAACAGGGAGAAATCAAATCTCAGATGTGATTACAAAAATGATATATCGCACTGCTACCAAATAATTATTTGAAGAAAGGTAGTTAGATAACAAGCCCTGAGAAGACTGCTGCAACCAATTTGACTGGGTGAACACAAAAGGTTGTTCTGGGCTGCTCCAGCAGATGGAGCAGGGAATGCAATGGCACCTTCTGCCTCATTTTGCTTCCCTTTGCTTCTCTTCCGCTGATGCTTTCTTTCTCTCTTTCTTTCTCTCTTTCTCTTTCTCTCTTTCTCTTTCTCTCTTTCTCTTTCTCTCTTTCTCTCTTTCCCTTCCCTCTCATCCTCCCTTCCTCCCTTCCTCCCTTCCTCCCTTCCTTCCTTCCTCCCTCCCTCCCCCCTTCCCTCCCCATCCTTCCACTCTTTTAAAGAGCTGCACTGCTCTGTTGCTTACTAGTTGCTATTTTGCTATCAGCCTTCCAGTATGTAAAAGGGGCTTACAAGAAGTATGGAGAGGAACTTTTTGCATAGACATGTAGTGATCAAACAAGGGGTAATGGTTTTTAAATGAAAGAAGGTAGATTTAGATTAGATATGAGGAAGAAATTCTTTATTGTGAGGATAGTGAAGGCACTGGAACAGGTTGCCCAGAAAAGTTGTGGACTCTCCATCCCTGGAAGTATTCAAGACCAGGGTGGATGGGGCTCTGAGTAACCCAGTGGAAGGTGTTCCTGCTCATAGCAGGAAGGTTGGAACCCAATGTTTCTTAAGGTTCATTTCCAATCCAAAACATTCTATGTTTATATGATTCATTGCCTGAGTTAGGCATCCATTAAGTGTAGCACTTAATTCATGTCCCCTCCTTCATTACACAATTCACTTTACATCTGCATTTACAAGCCACAGAGATTCAGATGTTGGAAGTGATGCCTGAAACAGAGACCAAGACAAATTAGGAGTATAAAAGTGGACAATTTATTCAAGGCCTGTAAAGGCCTTGAAGGTATATTCAGGCAAGCAAAGCCCCCCCGTTGGGGACGACACCCAAAATGGATGCTGGGTCATGAGCCCTTCACCTTTTATAAGTTCTGTCCCATTAGCATATTGGCCCTTAATTCTCCAATTGCACCATTAGGTGATGATGTTAACCACCCCAGGCCTGCTCCTCCCATCTCACTGTTGTTTACATATTTTTGGGCCCTTAGGCAATGAATATGTCCTTGAATCTGTATTCAGAGAGCCTTGTTTTGGCTAAAGGTGCTGGGAACAGAGGATTTTAGCACTTTGTAAGAAGCACAGAACTACAGCAAGTTACAGATACATGAAGAGTAAAATACTAGAAATACCTGAAGGCATCAGAAGGCCCTTACACATCCAAGCTGAAGTCAGCAGAGCAAGTGGCATGAGACAACAGCAGCGGATGTGTAGAGCTGAATGGTGCTGAAGTCCTGACGTCCACACTTTTTTTTCTTACCTTCACACTAGCTTTCTGGCTCAATGGGCTAAATGATCACCAGCAGAACAGATTAAATGTCTTCCTGTATTGCAAAGGTTTACATTAATCTAAAATTTAAAAATGTATTTTATGATATCCAAGTCTGCCTCACCAAATGCAAACCAAAGCATTGTAAGAGATGACTTTTGGAAGGTTTACTTTGCAGTCCTGATCGTAACAGCAAAAGGCACAGACTGGCTGGTCAGTCTGAAAAGGACTGGGGCAGGTATGTAAGAAAATATTAAAAATAGCCAGTGACATCTGTACCTGTTCTCTAAGAAGGGTGGCATCTTAAGAACCACTGTGCTGTTTACAGCTATTTCCATCTTCTCTGTGCGAGTGCTGGAATCATTCTGGTCCTGCAATCTGGATTTGTGCCACTCTGGCAAACTTCACATCAGGCTGTTGTGGGGTTGGCTTGGTGCTCCTTTTGTTCCTGAAGTGATCACGCATGCAGGGACAACCTCCATCGCTCCAGTGTGAAAGGAAATCATAATGTTCACCACCCTCCTGGCAAGATGACATTCTGCCTGGGAGCCAGCTTGGCACCTGTGGTCACAGTGGGGACTCTTTCTGTTGGCTATGGCCACTGCAGATCTGGAGACAGAGGCCGATGGTAGTTAGAAACCACCAGTGACTTCCCCTTGATGGTGATTTCAACAGCTATTAGGCCACTTTGGGATTGGAGAAGTCTCCAGAAGGTTGGGAAAAATGGAGAAGCTGGATTAACAACACAGCTGGAGAGGATCTGCAGCCTGAAGATGCTGGGGCTTATACCATAGCTTTCCTTGGACAGTTTTTCTCTGGTTCCAGAATCTTTTTACTTTTCCCTTGGATCTACACATGAATGCAGGAATCATTCTCTGAGAGCATCCCTGGTGGATTTCTGAAAGCCTCATGCCTAGGTAAGGAAATTTTTGCCAAGAATGGTTGCATATAAATACGTCTTTTAATGGAGATCTGAGACAGTGCAAAAATGCTAAGAAGAAGATGCAGTGTGGGACACACAGTTATGCAACTGAGTCACATTTTGCTCTTCCAAGGGAAAATACACATCCTTCTACTACTAGACTTACTTAAGTATTTCTTTTTCCTATATCTGTATTCTACTTTTTACAATATAGTATTTCTTGGATGATACAAGCCAAGAATAGAAGACTGAGTACCTTTCCATAGTGCAGAAGAAATCTGTCAGTCATCACTTCAATTCTTTTCTGTGATACATTCCCCTTCATTGTTCATGATCAGCCAAAGCTTTCTTAATTTTCTTTTTTTTTT
>VZRL01002376.1:1123560-1181900 GCA_013397895.1 Origma solitaria
GGAGGGGGCGGCCGGCGCCGGGGCGGCCCCGCTGTGCCGCTTGCGAGGGCAGTGTTGGTCCCCGCTCCCGCAGTGGGCCCTGTTGTGCTACTGCGGGGCCGCTGTTCCCCGCAGCCGGCCGGGGCAAGGTTTCAGCCGGTCTCGGGGCGCTCCGAGGGGCTCCTCCGCCCGCGGACGGGGAAAGCAGCCCGTGGCTAAGGCCCTGTGTGGCTGTCTGTGTCCGGCCCTCGGGTTTGAGGGAGTCTTCTGGCCTCCCCCTGGAGCTCCGCGGCCACTGCGCGGGTGAGGCTCGGACATTTGTAGGAACTTGTCTTGATACGGCCTGGAAGGTGCTGCAGCGCTGGGGGGATACGAGGGGCCTTTTCGGGCAGGCCAGCCCTACCTCAGGTCTGAAATGGAGGCAGCAGGTTTCCGAACTGAGCGGATAATGAGGGCAGTTGCTCCCAGGCTAATTAGATATGCATCAGAAGGGAAATACTGAGTTATTAGTGGAGAACGTGTCTTACGAAACCGTTCCTTGGTTCTTGATGTCTCAGCCTGACCTTCGCGAGGCATTATCCTGGATCTGCTTTAAAGGTGATTTTTGGGGCTCATAAGTTTCTGATTTCTGGAAGCAGTGTTGCAGTGTAGATGCCAACGTTGTGGCCTGCTGTAATTTTTCCATGGGCCACAGGAGGAAGACATTCGTGGTGGCGTTTTTTGTTTTGTTTTTTTCTCCCCTCCCACAGTTTTGGTTGCTGGTGCTTTCAAAGACAGCAATCACTAAAGGCTGGCCAGATTGGGGTTTAGCAGGATCATCCAATGTTGTGTTCATGCTTTCCGACCTGGAGGATGTGTGGGGAAGCGCATCTCTTCCCAGCCACGCCACCGAAAGCAGTTCGGGATCACTCCCACCTTCAAGACTTCCTGCTGGCAGGCTCGGGTTGTCACGGGTGACGCCTTTCATAGTTCTCTGATCGGTGGCCCGGCACTTCCCTTTGGCAAACAGGATCTGCTTAGTGGGACGTGCTGGCCCTGGCGGTCAGAGTTTCTAGCCAAGTGTGCTGAGAAGGGGGGGTGAGGTCTTTACTGCCAGGTTTTGCGGGTCACCAGTTGAGTTACAGCTCCTGCTCCACGCTTTTCCTTTGATTTTCAATTCTGCTGTCCTAAACACTTGGTCTGCTCACAATATATGGAAGTATGGAAATGATTGGAGAAGGCGATTCTGAGGTTGGTGTAGATTTTTAAGAGAGAAATGGAGGTTATAGTGGCTCATATTTTGTGGTATCCACTTGCCAGTGCCTAAAGCTGTTACAAGGCCAGCTGAAATTCAGGTTTATACTGTGAATAACATTGCACAGAGGTCGTGGATAAGTTCTTCCTGCAATTACCTGTGGTCCCTGACAGTGGCAATTGTTACTTAAAAATCTTATTTTAAACGAAATACAGTATTGTTGTGGCTCTCGCATTATCTAACATGGGGTATTTGTGTTACAACTGCCTGTGCAGAAATTGAAAATACCATATGCAAAATTATGAACTCACTGAACGCAGTTACAGTGGTGAGTATTATTCTGGCTGTTTAGCTGGAAAACCAAAACCAGGAACTGGTGAGTTTCTGATGAGGGAGCCAGCCAAGCAGATCTTTGGTGACAAACACTTGGGTTTGTTAACCCTTGGCTGGGGAGGGGAGACTGGGGGGGTTGTCAAGCGAGTCAAGGGGGTTGTCTGGGGTGTTGTCTTATGTAATCTGAAAACTAGTGTATGTTTAGCTATGATAATGCCGTTTTTTACAGAAAGCACTGTGCTTCTCTTTATAAAGTAGTGGAAGGTTGAGGTTGCCTGTCTGTGACAAGCATAACCAAGTAATTGTGTGCAGAGTGAGGCTGGTCTGTGGAGGAGCAATACAGCTGGCCAGGGTGTACCTTGGAAGTTGGTCACTGGGACAGGGGACCCAGCACTCCCTGTGCTCTGCTCTGCTGCTCTGTGGATGCCAGAGATGACCACCTGCAAAGTGCTGCTTTGTGCTCCTCCTCACCCTGCCGTGGGGTGACTCCTTTGGGAGCACACTGTCCTTGGCCTGCCCTCTTTTTCTACCTGCTGCCGGGGGTGTGCTGACTTTGAACAAGTGCCAGTGCTTGGGTTGGCACCTGAATGTACCAGGGCAGCTGGAGCACAGGAGATGCAGAGTCCGATGCTGTGTGTGCCTTGACCTGTGTGAGCAGCAGAGTGGAGCATCCAGGAACCACTTAACCTGACCGAGGGCTTTGATGGCCTTGGGCTTACAGTTGCTATTACCCATTTTGGATAAGCAAAAGCATTTCATTGTTTCAGGTCAATGCTGGATTAAAACAGAACTTTCAACTGGCCTTAAAAGTGTGTTGTGTTTAAAAAGTTACCAGGCTTTAACTATGCTTGGTTGAGTTGCAACAATTAATCAAAAAGTCAGTTGCAATTAATTATTGTAATGTAACAGGACATGTGTTTGCAGTTTAGACCTCTGTCACATTTAGGGCATGCTTTTTTTAAGTTTTAATTGCAGTTTGACATGATACTGGAGCTGTTGGGCGCTGCTGAACAAGCATAAAAGCTGTTGATGAACTTAGTGTAATATGAAGAGATGTCTATTGTGTTACTGCAGTATTCCATTTGGCATCTGTGTGTGTGGTGTTCATTTAGAAATTGACTTCTTATCTGCACTTAGAGAAGCAATAGCTCAAGGATTTATGCAGTGGTCACTTTTTGTCTGAAATTTTTGCTAAATTGCTACATGAATCAGAACCTCCTCTGTTCTTTAAATGAGAAAATGAATTCCCAAACCAAAAACTTTTAATAAAGCTTCTGTATTAACTGTGATCTCAGTGCCTTCTATAACTTGCAAAACTGTATCACATTTTGTTGTCTTCTGTTTCTGTTCCTCTCTGTCTCTCACTAAAATGTTCCCATATACTGATATGGAATGTTTTATTGTGGGTTTCAAATGTTCAGCTGATCTCAGTGAGAATGAAGGAACTCTGGAAAAGTGGGATTTCCTGAGGCCTCAGGTGACTGGTCCTAGCAGGGCTGGATGTCAGCATGGTTCCTTAGAAAATCATGCGAGGTGGTTTATTTTTTTTTTGTTTTGCTTAGGAGGGTTTTGTTTCTTTATTCCCTTGGCTTTTTTTTTTTTTCCTTTTTTTTTTTTAGCATCACTTCCTGATGAGTTGTCACAGGGCTCTCCCAATATCACATGAGAACCAGCCTGGAATCTCTGTGTTTTGAAACTCACCACTGACTGAATCTTCCTAGTTTATAGAGGTCTCTTGCTGCAATTAATGTGTTGCAAATCGGAAGCCAATTCTCTCTAGTGGCTTCTTGCTGGATCTCATGATTTAACCCCAGATGGCAGCTCAGTGCCACAAAATTGCTTACTGGTTCCCCCTGCCTCAGTAGGATGTGGGGAGAGAATCAGAAGAGTAAAGTGAGAACGGATGAGTTGATGTCAAGATAGTTTAATGGTACACAAAAGGAAGGAAAAAATATTAAAAGAGTTGGAGTATATAAAACAAGTGATGCACATTGCCACTGCTCACCACTTGCTGACCAATGCCCATGCCTTTGGCCAGGTTTCCCCGCAGTTTATATACTGAGCATAATGCCACATGGTGTCCCTTTGGCCAGTTTGGGTCAGCTCTTCTGGCTGCGTCCCCTTGCAGCTCCTTGTGCCTCTCCAGCCTTCTCACTGGCAATGCATGAGAAACTGAAAAGTCTTTGACTTAGTATAAACACTATTTAGCAACAACTAAAACAGTCAGTGTGTTAATCAACATTATTCTCATCCTAAATCCTAAACACAGCACTAGGAAGAACTTTATCTCTATTCCAGCCAAAACCAGGTCAGTGGAATATTAGAAGTAATGAAAGTGTTTAGATATTTTGGACAACAGAGTGGAAGCTTCCACAGTTGTATATAAAATACTGTCCCAGCTGGGAGGCGGGTGATTAGATTTTTCCTCGTAACCCCCATTATAATTGCATCCCGGCGTCCTAAAGTCTCTCTTTGCTTCCTGTGAAATGGTCTTCTCAGTATAGGTTTTCTCATCATTGAGACCCAAACTTTGACAGTGCTAAGTATATTAAATAAAGCCTATTAGCCAAAGGCTGCTATTGATAGCAGATTAAATGGGTAGTCTTAATGGAATTTTTCTGTAGTGCCAGGTATCTTACTGCTGACTTGCAGGTCACAGAAGACTTATTTAGCACTTAGTCTTGTTAATTTATTTTTTAATTTTTTTTTAAAAAGTTGTCATCTCAGGAAATATCTGAGAGCTTATCCTGTTGTTTCTTAGCTTTCCCATTTGTTTTTTTTTTCAGTCTGCCCTCTCTCCAGTGAGACTTCTTCAAAATGTCTCTCTATCCTTCCCTAGAAGATCTGAAGGTGGACAAGGTTATTCAGGTATGGTGGACATTAAAAAAGATGAGTTTTGATGACAATAATGTGTCTGGTGATCTTTAGTCCTGGAAAGGAAGGCGTGACTTACTGTAGTTGACAACTTGTTTTACCATCTCACTGTGAAAGGGGAAGGACAAACTGTTTACTTTGTAGCTTGCTGTAATGTGATTAATGCTTATTTTACCACCTAGGTGTATTTATTTTGGTTTATATATTCACTTGTGTTCGTTTGGTGATATGTTTAATATCACTTCTTTAATATGGTGATATGTTTGGGTTTTTTGAAATATAGATACATGGTCTTAAGTAGACAAACATAGTCCGTCTCTTCACATACTTCACCTCTGACTTGATACCTAAACTAATAAATGTGCTGCATCTCATTCCCAGTGTCCAAATCTGTGGCAGAAAGCTTTCATAGTCATTTGAACACAAAAAAAAAAAAAAAAAAAAAAAGAAAAATGGAAAAAAGAAAGAAAAAAGCACTGGCTGTTTTAATGCCGTCTGGAATCATAATCAGACTTGTTTTCTGGCTATTTTGTGGTAGTGACCAGTTCTCATAGTACATTCAAGATTATCACCTTTGTGTAAAACCCTTTATGTGTAAGAATATTGGTAGTTTCATTATTACACATTATGAGGACTGAAAAATATCTGTGAAACAAAATAATGAAAAACACTTCAATAGACTAAAAACTCTGTGAGAAGTTTGACACGGTTGTATTTCACAAGGAAGTTCCTTGCTTTCTTCAGTATTTTACTTTTTCCTAGACTTAACCTGCATCCCTTCCTGGTTTAAGCAACGGCAAGGAGTTAGAGTGTGTTTTAAAATGGCTAGTACTTCTGTCCTTGCTGTGTTCATTGGGAAGCAATCAAGAACATCTTCTTAACTCTCCTCTGCTATCCCAGAGTGCAGTGCCTTGTCTCACCTGTGTTTGTATATGTAGGGCGGGGCTGGTTGTGGGCGCTGTGTTGGGATTTCTCCTTGCCATGTCTGCCCACTCCATTCTTCTTATCTAACCACAGTCCTTTATCTACAGTCTGGTAATGCTGAACTAAAAAATGAGTAGCCTGGAGCCAAGAACATGCTCTTCTGGCCTTTCATTGACCGAATGCTAGAGTTCATATATTGCAGTTTAAAATAGTAATAAATGTAATCAGTAAGCCATTCCATTTTCACTGATACTTCTCATAGAATCACTGTGTAGTTTGGGTTGGAAGGGACCTTTAAAAGTCCTGTGCAAGAAGCAGGGACATCTTCAACTCCATCACTTTGCTTGGAGCCCTGTCCACCCTGACCTTGAATGTCTTCAGGGATGGGGTATCTGCCACCTCTCTGGACAACCCATTTCAGTGCTTCACCACCCTCATTTTAAAAAGCTGCTTCTTCATATAGGGTCTAAATCTACCCTCTCCTGGTTTAAAACCATTGCCCCTTGTTCCATTGCAACTGGTCCTACTAAAAAGTCTGTCACCACCTTTCTTATAAGTCACCTTTAGTATTGGAAGGCTGCTGTAAGGGCACTCCAGAGCCTTCTTTTCTCCAGGCTGAACAGCTCTCTCAGCCTTTTCTCACAGGAGTGGTGTTGCATCCTTCTGTTTGTTTCTGTGATCATTTCCTTGGGACCTGCTCCAACAGGTTCAAGTCTTTCCTATGCTGGGGACCCCAGAGCTGAACACTGCACTCCAGGTGGGGTCTCAAAAGGGCAGAACAGAGGGGCAGAATCACCTTCCTCGGCCTGCTGGCATCAAAGGCTAAGTTATTTCCTTCTCCCAAAAAATGCAATTAAAAATGCTGTCTCTTTAAATAAATCTGAGGGCATTCTTAGGGGCAAAGTGCTGAAAGACAATGTCTGTCTCTGCAGCGAGTAAGATTAAAATGACTGCTGGCTTAAAAAAACGAACTTCCTACATTAAATATTATTCTAACCTCCTCTTTTTGTCAGTCATTTGAATTGGAGCCTGTGCTTCTAAATACACGTGATATTGCTAAATAATGACTCATTCTTGCTGTGAAATGTTTTTTTAAAGACAACTTCCTGGAGAGTACAGGACTAAGAAGTCTTCTATTTTTAAGTGTTTCCTTAACATCATGAAGTAATTTGACTGTCGTGTTGTGTTAGATGATTTATATGTCCTGTTTAGCATAATGTTTGACTACGCATTGAGTAATCTCCCCCCACCCTTTGACGTTCAGCCTTAGGAAAGTTATTGGTATAGCTATTTCCAGCATCCTTAACAAGCCACTGTAAAGCTCTGTTTTTCACTGGTCTTGAAAACACAAGGCAAAAAAATAGAGCTGAGGTATTGAGAAGGAAGGAAACTGACTCACAAATATAAGAGAACTTTAGTAAAGTAAGCCAGTCAGCAATACAGAAGTAAGTCTTAATGTGTTCACTGTAGTGGCAAGTGCTGTAGAAAAATCACCTTGGAAGGTCCATTTCTTTCAGAATATATTATACTAGTAGCACCGGATTGCATGGAACTTGACACCTGAAAAAAACTATAGATCTCACTCATAATGCCTGTAAATGGTGTGAAGAAGTAAAACTGCTGCTTTCCAGCTGTGTTAGAAAAAAATAATTGCGAAACACTCTGCCAAAGGTCAAAGCTTAAAACTTAGTTACAAAGCTTTGTCGGCCAAAGGTAGTGTTTCCTTTAAGGCCTTTTACTTGCTTGATGACAAAAACAGAACAGGTTGATTTTAAAGCCTATCACATTATCACTGTAACTTTGTCTGTGAGGAAGATAGGAGTTGATCTGCCAAAGTACCTTTGATACTACTACAGCATTTTGTATTGAAGCTATTTATTCCACATAAAAATATTGACTGCATTACTTCAAGACAAATAGTAGCTAGCATATACAAGGAAAAAAACTGGTCTCCCGCCTGCATAATAAATATTTATTTTTTCTTGCACAAGATAACACATGTGTGTTTCTTTGCTTTTAGGCTCAGACTGCCTTTTCATCAAATCCAGCTAATCCAGCAATCTTGTCTGAAGCTTCTGCTCCAATTCCTTATGATGGAGGTAAGCTCATGTACTATATAGTATCCTAATGTTGTGGAAAGCAGTTATGAAATCCTAAAATTAACAGTCCAATCAAAAATAGCTGTAAATGTGCAACCCTATTTACAAAGGGGACTAAATATGCTACCCTAGTTACATTACCTTTTTGGAAATGCCAACACCCAACTTGGTAAGGTGCTATAGGAGTAAAAAAAACAGTGTTTGTTTATAAAAAGAAGTTGTGGCAAGCAGTCACCCATCTCTTTTTTAAACCTTTTCCAAATGAGCTTAACATAACAAGGTTTGTTGTTGGTACCATTTAAGGCCTGTTTAGCTCTTACCTCAGACACTTAGTTGTCCTAATTAATCACGTATATATTCATAAGCTTTAGAGGACAGGGTGAGTCAGAGTCTTCCCTCTACATGTGAGCTGGCTTAGGAACAAAGACAAATCTCTGTCAACAAGAGAAGTGCCCAGGAAGATGGCACTTAATCTTGTGCAGTCAACATAAAGCTTCCAGCCGATTTTGGAATCAAGTGTGTGATGGAAAATCCATCAGATCTAAAGCTGAATGACTTGTACCCGTTTCTCCTTCTTTTCTCCCATGCATGTGTACATGGACAAAGGTGCACAGGTATGTTTGTGGTTAGAACTCTGTTTCAGTAAGGTACGTTTGGTCTAAAAGGCCTAAAGCTTCTAACCAGCAAGACCAGCAGCAGTGCTGGAATGGCAGTCAGGAATGCTGGTGAATGAAGTATTAAAGGTTGGTGGATGGAATTTTGTCTCCAGTTCCCCTCTGGGTACTTATGTGTCTAACATACTTTAAGGCAGGAGTTTGCATAGCTCACCAGAGTTGCCTCTGGTAGATCCTTTCTGGATTAGATGCTTGCCTGACCTAACTTCACCAGAGCAGTTTTGAATTTGCTTCAGCTCTGCTTGGCAACATTCTTTCTGCTGTCCAGAGTTTGAATTCTCATGCAATTATTTGGCCAGCAGGCACTAAAACATAATTTTGACATCAGCTTGTGTGTGAATTGCTCTGGAACTCTGTGTAGCTGAAGAGTGATTAATCATTTAGTATATCCCAAATGAAAGAAGGCCTTACATCATCTATAGGATGTGCCAAACCCACTGGAAATTCTTCTGTCCTAACAGAGAGAGGAGACTGTACAACATCAAGAGCTTTTGTGTTCTGCTCTTTGGAGTTCTCTCTGTTTTAAATGAGAATGTAATTCAGCCAGCAAAGATGCATCCTGTGTTGTGGTCTTTAGTAAAGAACAAAACAGAAAAATTGGGTAGCTGCAGAAATCTTGTGCTGTGTTTTGTATAATCCTAGGAGCTTGAAAAAGCAAGCAAAAATAGAAAATTTATTAATCAAAAGCTTTTTAATCAATATTGATGAAGCTATAAAATAGTGGATTAAGATGCTGCTTTGCATGACAACTATCTCATGATATTTCTGGACTAAAGAGCCAAAAAATCCCTTGTTTATACTGGCAGTCACCTTGCAATGACCTTTGTTCCTTCCCTTCTTCCCAGAAAAGTTACTTTCCATTGCTGGTCAAACATGGATTCTTGTAATAGCTGGTTTTATACATTTATACCCATAAATAAACACTAGAAACCTAAGCTTTGTGTACTGAGGAGTCTGATTACTTTCAAATCCCTCCTTTGCACCACCTTGCTTTCCAAGCAGCCTTTTCTGCCCCCATGTATTTGGTGAGAACGTCAGGGGAACTCGTAAGAGCTCTCATAACTGGCACTTGTTAAATGGCACCAGTTAATGATCTGTGGAATGTCAAGAGCAGGATCAAGTTTTTTTCTAGAGTTGTTCAGCTCAAGGTCTGACAAGTCTGTCAGTTCAACTTCCTTTCCTCCCCGTCCTTGCACATCCTTCCTCTTGGGTACAGAGAGATATTTTAAAGGCTGTGTTTTTTTCTTTTGAGAGGCATGTATAAAGCGCCTTTGATTTGAAGCTCTGAGAAAATGATGACTGTTTTCTCATGAAGGTTCAAAGCAGACTGTAGTGTGGACCTTACAATCAAGAGGCTTCTGCAGAAACCTTCCCATGCCTGGGATCTGGATTCTGCTTGACAGGAATGGCTCTTGCGAGTTCAGTTTTGAACTCAGCAGAAGATCTCTACCATGTTGGTGTGTGTGTTTTTCAGCACACCTGGTTTGGGGGTGGGGAGGGGAGTAGTTCCCTACTGATTGCCCAAAAGTTCTGGAGTTAAGGGCGTGTCCTCATGCACTGCAGTACAGCATAGGTTTTGAAATTTGTCACCATGTGTCTATTGTTGTTTGTGTTGTAAAGGGTGAACAGAGTAACTGAAACTGAAAGTTCTCTGTAAGTTCTTTATCTCAGAACTGTCTATTTGGTTATTCTTCAAAACCAGGCTAGAATAGCATTGGGTCTTCTGTCATAATTTTACAATTAAATAACTACAATAGCACAAGATTAGTTGAAGTAATTGTACATATAAAAGCAGTAACTGCTCCTTCTGTTAAACCAACAAACAGTTGTATTAATTTTTGTTTTGTTTTTCTTCTGTAGGCTTATATCCCAGATTGTATCCAGAACTTTCTCAGTATATGGGCCTGAGTCTCAATGAGGAAGAGGTGCAGAGAAACTTAGCAGTGGCAGCAGCTTCTCAGCCACAGGGTGTACGTACCAGTCAAACATATTCTAGAAAACAAAAGTGTAAAGACTAAATGTGTATCTAGCATTCTAGAGATCAGATTGTTATTTGTCTTAAGTACCATACTTAGTCGACTGAGAGGTGAATTACTTAAATAGCAGTGTCTATTTTAATCTGTTCTGAAACTGAGCAGTCCATTTCCAGTGTTGGGAGGAGGTGGGGAAGTGTTGGTGTTGTGACTTACTTTGTGTGGTGTTTTTTTTTTTTAAATGTCACTGCATACAAACTGACATATAGCTATTCTTAAAAGTTGAAATTAAGTTGTCTGGCTGTTTTGTTTTAATCAGCAACTGGTAACACGACCTTCTACTAATTACATGGTAGCTCCAGTGACTGGAAATGATATTGGAATTCGCAGAGCAGAAATTAAGCAAGGCATCCGTGAAGCAATTCTGTGTAAAGATCAAGATGGCAGAATTGGACTTCGCCTTAAGTCTGTTGACAATGTAAGTGTACAAGTTTACTTTTGCCTCTAGAGATTTTACTGCTGGACTATATTAGCAGTAAAGTTAGTGTGCGGTCACAGAATAGTCTTCTGTATGATGCTTTCTTATCCATTACCAGTCCTTCATTAGACTTGAAACTAGATTTCCAGCTGTCTGGACTAAGATCCGAATTTACAGCTGCAGTTTAATGCCATATGTTTTATACGACCTGAAAAATACATACAATATTTTTTGTTTCACTTTAGAATGTGAACTTGTCCTTGCATAACTGCTGTGATACTTTTTACCAGTTCAGGACTTCTTACCTTTACCTTTGTGGAAGCACTGGGCAGTACTTAATGTTCAGCAGTATGCAGAGAACTGCCCACAGCTTCGAAGTATCTCCTTTTTTGTAGAAGGTCCTTCCTTGAACCTGCTCTGGAGCTTCTCTGTTTCAGTATCTTTTGATTCTCAGCATGGGCAATGCTACTGTTCGTGTTCTGTTTGTGTTTTGTTTGTTGTTGGGTTTTTTTTTTGTGTTTTTTGTTTACTTTTGTTTTTGAGGATTTTTTGTGGGTTTGGTTTTGGTTTTTTGTTTTTTTTTTTTGTTGTGGGTATTCTGGTGGTTTGTTTTGGTTTTGTTTGCTTGCTTTTGTTTATTTTTCCCTTGGCAATGCCATTTAATCTGAATGTTTTAAAAAAATTGTTGAACAGGAAGCATTTAGGGCTAAAATACTCTTCTGCAGTTCTTCTAATGCAGAAAATGGGGTTTTCTTAGAGTAGCATGGGGTGGTATGCTTTGGTTTGTTTTTTAACACCTCTCCCCCCCCAATGGTATTATTATTTATAATTTGCTTTGATATGCTTTACTTTGTTTTAGGGGTACTTTGACTAGAAATAGTTTTGTAACACCTGTTAAAACGGATAAGTATTTACTCCTTTGTGTAAGACTTCAATGTTATGCTCATGGCTCTTTTTCTGGTCTTTTTAATGTTTGCAGATCTAGATAGAACAGATTTTCCCATTTATGAATTTTGTTCTAGCATTAACTACCTGTCAGACTTTTAAGTACTGCTCGAAACAGACTGAAATTTCAAAAATGCCCCTTAAGGAGAGATAATTAGCAAGTCCTTCTGTCTTGTCTGTTTAGCTGATATTGTGTAGAATGGAAAACTTTTAACAGGCTGTGTGTTCTGTGACTGGTTTTCATCTTTTAAGCAAGAACTTCCCCTTCTCCTCCCCTTCCTTTTTTTTCCTCTTTTGTAGGGTATATTTGTCCAGTTAGTTCAGGCAAACTCTCCAGCATCCCTTGCTGGTCTGCGGTTTGGGGACCAAGTTCTGCAGATCAATGGTGAAAACTGTGCAGGATGGAGTTCTGATAAAGCACATAAAGTTCTGAAACAAGCTTCTGCAGAAAGGATTTCAATGATCATTCGGGACAGGTAAAGCCAACTGCAGACATGGATTTGTCATTATCCATCTCTGCGTAATTCTGTGGGGTTTGGGTCTCCCCTTGCTTAAGCAGGTTTAACAAAATCTGTTTTTCCACGTACTTCAGCAAGTAAAGATTTTCAGAAATGTTCCCTTCTGTGGAGAACAGTCAAAATAGTTCTTAAATTGTAATAGGGCATGAAGAGGCATGATGTTTTTCCAAGACAAACTAGTGAGTGAGTGATGGCACAAGTTACATTTCAACTCTGAATTGAAGAATTCTGTGCCTTTTTCTACATAGAATTTATTTAATTTAGTATAAGTGAAAGTCAGCGATAACAGTAACAAAATGTTTGCTATGTTAATTAATATTTTCACATTTTATGTAGCATGATAGCTTTTCTTGTGAACTCTGTTGCTTATGTATGAATTAATGCCAGCTTTACTAAAAGTATGCTTGATGATCCAGTATGTTTTTTCAATTGTATTAAATAGTGAGCTTGTAGCTAATTGTATGTAGTAACAACAGGTCAAATTCAGCATAAGGCCTGTTGTAGGCTGCCAGAAGACAGATGATACTTCATCTGACTAAGTATATACCTCAAAGCTTTTTTCATGTTCCCTCTTGCTTAAGAACCAAGTCTGACCCAGGGGAGGGCAGCTGTTTTTGGCAGTTACTTCAATCACTGAATCAAAATACTGTGACAGGAGATTCCCTGCTCTGTCTACCACTTCTGTGCCCAACTCGCCACCCCCTTCTTATATCTACTGCCTTTTTAAGACACAATTTAAAGGTTTATTGTCCCTAGAGCAGTAAAAATGTTGGGGGAGCCTTGTACTCCAGAATCCTGTGGTTTACCTACAGCTGCTAAATCTGCCTGTGCTATTTTATCGACCTTGTAATGTTTGTAGAAAACTTAATTTTTAATGGACTTTTGTGTGTGCTTGGTTGTGGTGGTGTGTGGGTGGATGTTGTATGGGATTTTTTTACTATTAGTAATCCAGATGGTGAAATATCTGTAGAACAGGGAAAACATGAAGGTTTACAAGTATGTATTAATACAATAATATTAACAAAATTAAGTTAAAGCTTTTCATCATAGATACTCCATGGGTCTCTTAGAGTACAATTACTTTTTGTAAACTAAAGATGCTAAAATAGCATGTGGTTTATTTTGTGATTTAGTAGGCTGAAAACATTGTCTTGTATTTTAAATGTCTTTTTAGACCTTTTGAACGAATTATTACCATGCATAAGGACAGCACAGGACATGTTGGTTTCATATTCAAGAATGGAAAAATAACATCCATAGTGAAAGACAGTTCTGCTGCAAGAAATGGACTTCTGACAGAGCACAACATTTGTGAAATTAATGGCCAGAATGTAATTGGACTGAAGGTAAAATAACTACTATGTGGGGGGTGTGGATGGCTGTGAGCTTTTTATGTTTATATAGTAAATGTGTTTTGGAGAGGGAAAAGTATTGTAATATATTGCTTAATGTTAATAAAATAAAAAACTCAGTCATGAGAAGTAACTTGACTGGAGAGACATACATGTTTTGGGCTTCTTTGCAGTTGTGTATTGGTTGTCAGGGCAGTTCATTCTCTTCCTCTGCCTCTCCCTGGTGAGGCTGACCCTCAGTTTTTGTCTATAGTGCAGTCTTGCTGGCAAAATGAAGGGTAAGCTTCCTCCTTCCATTTGGCATCAAATTTTAGCAGGAATTCAGTGTGTGGCATCTGTGTCCCTGCTATAGTCAGTCTGTGCAAGATACTCATAACCAAACACCTGTGGTGTTGCAATTTCAGTGATTTGTCCTGAAGGTCGAGTACTCCAAACAAGGAGTTGGGGGGGAGTCTCAAAGCCACATGAAATGTGTCTAGAAAAAGCTCTTGAACTTTCTTAGTCAGCTTGAGTTGTGTTGCTCATATGACTTCTTGTTTATTAACAGGACTCCCAGGTTGCAGATATCTTGGCAACAGCTGGAAATGTAGTGACCATCACTGTCATGCCTTCCAGTATTTATGACTATATAATTAAGAGGTAGGTAATACAAGGCAGCCATGGTGTTAATTATAATCAAGTTGACAGTGACTACAAAGTGTACTCATGATAAGACCTAATTACAAACTTTACATGAAGTTGTAAAGGAGGAGGAGTTGAAGGAGGACAGGGTGGGGGTGTCTGCAAATTTGTTTAATCTGATGTTCTGGTCAAATTGGCATGTGTTGGTACTGTTTTTAACCTATTCTATGTTCTCAATGATCCTTTGCCTTTTCCTCTCTGGAAAAACCCTTTTCTGAACTTCTTTTGACTAAGCCTGAATTTCGGAGATACCACAAGTATTTGTTACCTTGTGACTAAAATGTTGTTTGTGGTGCAACTAATTCCCATTATGTAAACATGATTCTTGGCAGGATAGTTCTGGTTTTATTCCTAATCATTTGGCAACAATGGCTTTCTACAGCTAAATATGTCCTGCAAAAATGTTTTTGAAGTTGCTAGAAATTAATAATGCTTCGGGTGTAATTGAGTCTTTTTTTCCCGTTTCCTTTTTTTAAAAACCTCCTTGGCTTGGTATCTGCTTTCTACAAAGCAGTTTTCAGTCTAACAGCCACCTTTCCCCCTGCTCTCCCTCCCCTGTGCTTGTACTCTGCTTGCACCCATGCCCATACCCTGAAAGATACAACATAGATCAGGTTCTAATAGAAATGTTGAGTGTCATGGGCTTCTCTTTGTTCTGGGGGTGCAGTTTGGCGCAGCTTTCTGTAGCAACTTAGCAAAAATAGCGGAGTGAAAGTCCAGCTTGTAGTTTGTATTAAAGGGCTAGAAATGACAAAGCTACTGTGAGCAGAAGCTTTAGTGGTCTTCTGTCGTTCTCTTACAAAACAGAATGCCTTTTCCTTTTCTTTAGGATGGCAACTAGCATCATGAAAAGCCTGATGGATCACTCTGTTCCTGAAGTCTAAACTTGCACCATGGATGTGTGTGTACATATATACAATGATGATTCCACTAAACTTGGGCTATTATACTCAGTGATCTCTTTCTTCTGCACATGAGCCTTTCTGGGGGCTGAGAGAACATATGCTGCATCAAGCATTTGCATCTATAATGGCTGGGAATGTCACCGTTCAACATATCTTGTGTGTTCACACACTGTAAAACTTGCAGCCTTACATGCTTGAAAAATGTGAAATTCCAATTGTGTTATGACTTTCTTTTCGTAGGTCTTTTATTTAGCTTTTTGTTACTATAAGCCATTGCAACTAAAGGAACCAGGTATCACTTGCAAAGCTACCTATTGTTACCCAGGACAATGCTGTGCTTTGTATGTCTAAGACAAATGAGTATTTTTATTGCTTTTTGTTTGCAAGAGTAGATTTGAAATAGCATATTAGAAGTAAGGCTAGTTCTAGTTAGTTTTTTTGTTCTAGTAAATACTGTTTACACGAAAATGCCACCTAGCTGAATATAGCTCAAGGCATCAGTCAGTAAGTGAGCGTAATTAAAGTAGTGTACAGATACTCAAATCTTTTTATTACTTGTTATATGAATTGTAACTAATATGCTTATCTCTCGCCTTAACCATGTTCTTTTAAGGATTCAGACATAACCAAATAAATGACCAAAACTTTACATCCTGTGTGTGCATACTTAAGATGACCTAAAACAGGCTTGTTTTAACGAGGTCAGTTTTAGCTAACAACTAGGATAGGAAATGCAGTATAAAATATTTAAATAAGCTTACTCCTTTTAACATTGAAATGTTTTAGAAGGGTAGCTCTGGGCTACTTTAAACAAGGTATGCTTAATGGAAAAAATTCTTCATTGTGAGGGTGGTGAGGTACTGGAACATGTTGCCCAGGGAAGCTGTGGATGCCTCATCCCGCAAGGTGTTCAAGGCTGGGCTGGATGGCCCCACCTCAGCAACCTGATCGAGTGGAAAGTGTCCCTGCCCATGGCTGGGAGTTTGGAACAAGGTGATCTTTAAATCCCTTTCAATACAAGCCTTCTCATGATTGTACCTCTCTTCATATCTTAAGCTTAACCCGTGGAATAGCAGCCAGCTATTTTACAAGATCTACTAACTGTAGAGTTGCAGTTTCACTGTGAAACTGCCTGTAGCTTGCTGGGTATGCTGGCTCTGGCTGGGAGGGAGTTAACTTTTCTTGTAGGAGCAGGGATGGGGCTGTGTTGGAGGCCTGTGAGCAAAGCAGGGCTGATTAAGACAGCAGTGTGTTTGCTGAGTCGTATGTGCACAGTGTCAAGGCCTCTCCTGCTTCTCACTCTGTCCCTTGCCCCCAGTGAGCAGGAGGCTGAGAGGGAGCACAGCTGTGACTGCTGACCTAAACTGGCCAAAGGAAAATTCCACACCATTTGACAATATGCTCAGCAATAATTAGGGGAGAATCTTTCCAAGGCAGTTGCTGGACTGCACATCAGTCTGCTGGGGGAATAGGGGAATGATTACCTTTGCATCTCTTCCCCCCCTCCCCACGTTTTATTTTCCCTTCACTTAGTCCCCCCATCTACTGCAATCCACAGATTTTCCTTGTTTTTGCCCTTCTGATTCACTTGGCCCTCTTGCTGTGACCAGTGTGAGTGAGAAGCTCAGTAGGGGCTCAGCTGCTCCTTGGGATTAGCCCACCACAATGGGTCAGAGGCATGTTCAGCTGAGACTTGAAAGTTCAGTGATTTCCTTATTTCTTCTTCTTTTTTTTTCTCTAGGATTACTGAACTTCATTTTTCTTCCCAGTTGGCAGTAGCATGAAGTCAAAGCAAAGAGCTTCAGTTTAGTAGAGGTATTATTTTGTAAAGATGTATTTGGGGAATGAGTTTCGCTATTCCTTCAGAACTGACCTGGACCCAGAATTGGTCTGGGGATGGTGGTATCTTAATTATTTTCTTGTTTGTCCATTTAAGGGACATATACTGCAAAAGATAGATGACTATAAGAGATTGCGCCAAAAAGAAAAGCAAACACTTCAGAGCCTGGCAGTCTGCAGTAAAGTCTCATCTGCCAGTTCCTCATTAGCATGGGTAGCTAAGTGTAGCTTTTCCTGTTTGTAGGAAAAACAGGGTTGGGAGACCTGGTCTTCCTGGGAGGACTGACATTCAGCAGTGTAAGCTCAGCTCTGCCTGTCAAGAAAAGTCTTGGTGTGTAGCTTGCTGTTTCTCAAATGAATTTCTCAGTTACAGTAACCTAGAGAAAACCATTACAGCACTTCAGGCTGGAGAGGTGATCAAATTCAGCCTGCAAGCCAATTGAATGAGACTGTTTGGTTACTAAATGATGTGTCTCTGGTACCTCTGTGCCAAGCCTACACTGGCAGTAATTGCTGGCTTCGTGTAGCATTGGTATAATTCAGCCTCATGTGCCTAGGCCTTGTGCCTGCAGTCATGTCTAAGGGCTCTGCCAAGCTCCTTTGCGTAGCTGTGAAATCCCTGGAGCCCAGACACTGATCTCTGCTTCTAACCAGTTTTTACTTAGGAGCAGATGAGTCAGCAAGGCTCGATTCTAGATCTAATTGGGCTTTAAAACTCTTTATTTACCACTTGACCAGTGGCATTTGGTTTTTTAAATCTTGTGACTCCCTTACTAAGAACAAATCTGGCTAACAATAAAAAGTAAACCAAGACAAAAATATGTTGGAGGAATATAAGACAACAATACTTATTTTTTTTGTTATCAGCCAGATCGCTGGAACTATTGGGGCAATCCATTGGAAAAAAAAGTGTAGAAATTCAGTACAAGAACTTCCAGCTGTAACAGGTAGCAACAAGAAGTGAAAGAATAATCAAAAAGCTCTTGTTTTAAGGCAGAAATTAGCTAGCATTGAAGAGTAACTTATGGTTAAATGCATATACATAAATTCAAATAAACTGCAAGGAAATATCAAGCCAACAGGGTTAACTTGACTTTTTTCCCCTTTAAAAAGCTATGGTTGCTTTAGGCAATGAAGCAGTGGGTGAGGGCTCTGTTTAGTGAGCATGCTTTACAACAGAAGGTAAACCTCAGCTGCACTCAAGAGCTATGCATACCATGCATCCATATTTACCAAAAAAAAGGGTATATTCTCTGAGGCAGTTTAACTCAGAACTGAGGGAGCACAAGCTTCAGGGTTATTTTGCTCTGGTTTAGCTTAGCAGGAGGCCCCCTAGTGACAAAGGACAACCCAGAATTCACCCAAGCCCTTTCCAGGCAAGTGTGGAATAATCACATTCTATTGTCTTTGTCTACACACAGGTATGTTTGGGAAATAAATAAATTAAAAGGTGAAGAAACAGGGCAGACACCAAACATTGTCCTGCAAGATTAAGACTGGTACAGCGGGAATGCAGGGTCTGGCCTAGTCTTTTGTCACATGTGGCTTCACCACACATACTCATTGATTATATAAAAACCCAGTTATTTGCTTAGCCAAGTTGAGTGGCGCAGCTGAAATAAATACCAGTTTAGTTTAATACCACTACCTTACTGAAAAATAAGTTCACACTCCAGCATAATAGAAGATCAGGGGACTGAGAGAACAGCCCCTAACCATAAGCCAGTTGTTTAACAATGGCAAGAAACAGCTGTGCCTTGGAATAGGCATTGAGTGTCAAACCCAAGGCAGGATATTTCCAAAGGACTGACTGGACATAATTTAGTAGAACATTTGCCCTAGACACAGTGCCAAAGCACCTCAATACCAACAGTAGGGAAGACCAGCAGAGAAATAAATAGATCTTCAGTCATACTCTAGCACCATCACAACTGCAAATGGTTATTGCTGTAAATAAACCATTTGAATACTATTTCAAGTCTCAGTTCAGAACAGCTCCTCCAAGGAAATGATACCTTGAAGTCCTACAGAGAAAGTAATCCTTGTGCAACACTGCTTTGCTCTTGGGTTAAGACAGCTGGGTGATTGGATAAATAGAGGAACTGTAGCTTTAAAATTGTTTAAATGCCATATTTAAATTCCATCCCAAAAGTGATTTGAGTTAAAGAAGGTTGAGAACACTAAACGAAACATGAAAATGCTGACTTTACTAAGAGAAGGATAGTAATATAAATTATGAAAAGCAGTAGTGATAGTCTTTTATGCTCTAACTTCAGGCACAGGATTAAGGGAATATTTATCCCAACACATGTATGTGTAGTTGGTCCGTTAGGAGATCAATTTTATGCTTGTCTTCCTTTCAGACCAGTACATTAGTGTTGTTTTTCGTTAGGAAAAAGCAATACAGAGTATGTTCCTATTGTGCTCTATGCCTCTGCAAATAGCTGCAGCTGAGAACTATGTAGGAGCCCAGACTGAGGACTGCTCAGAACAGCAGCTGCCTTGGTGTTCAGAGCAGTATTTACAATCACATGCATCTCCACCAAGAAGAAAGGTTGGCTGCACACAAGGTACATGCATTATGTCATGAGACATGAGGGCATTAAGCTGCACACACCCTAAAAGGCTTAAATTAAGAATGCAAATGCTTCTTCTTTGAAAGCAGTTCAAACAGCAAGCTATGATGCATTCCATGTAAATCAAACAATGACTGCGAGTTAAGAGCTCTTTAATTACAGAAAAATAAGTCTTTAATTTCATATCAGATATCATTTTAGACAAGCGATTTCAGTATGATAGTCCATGAAAAACAAATGCATACACTATGGAAGTTAAGAGCTCTCAGTGAAGTCACCGTAACATAGAAAGTTGTAGTTGAACAAAGCTTCCTATCTGGTTGAACTTCAGCAGCCATCATTGCACACAGTTAAGTTCCTTTAAAAAGTTTGGTTTAAAATTAGAGTTCATTTAAATGACTGGAGGGAAAGGCACTTAGTATTGCAGTTTCCAGAACATGATCTGTTTGTCTTCCCCTCCTGTAATAACACTGCTGCACTGTTCATTCATCCACATGGATGTTACAGCACCTGGGAAAAAAAATAACAAGTAAATCCAAATGCAAATGAGTGTGGTACTCAAGATGACAGAAGAGATTTTTTTAAGAGTTTAGCATCATTAGTTTAAGAGTCTGATCATTGGATTACACTGACACCATATATGCTAAGAGGAATTCTAGTAGGCTTCGAGGTAGCAGCTCTTATTCACAGTAATGATCTCATGCTCCATTGCCTCAGCTGACTTCTGGTACTAGAGAGACAACCTCATTGCAGTGTGGAATGCAGATGGCAACTAAAGGAAGCATTCATGGAGAATGAGCTTTTTCACTCTGCCATTTTGAATTTTCATGTTAAAAGTGTATTCACATCTTGTAGCACATGCCTTAGAAGCCCACTGCTGAAAATTCCCCAACTACAGAATGATGTCTCCACAGGTCAAATTCTAGAGTACAAACTTATAGTAGGGAAATTTGAAACAACTGTTCTTAGTTAAATAGCCTTAAAAACTCAACTGAGTAAAACTGAGGTAGTTTTTCACATATCCTGATTGCTCATGTACTGAGACTATATAGATACATTTAATCAGCCTATAAATCCTCATCCCAAACAAGTTCTCTAGTAAACTTAACTTGTTAAACTCAGTTGGACAGACTGTGACAAAGTAGTCTATACTATATAATCTATACTATATTTGAGGGCTACAAGGTAGAAAAATGTTGACTTTTGCAATGTGTGAATTAGAAAAATTGAAAGTCATTTCCCTTTGGCCAGTCTTGTAAACAGCAATATTTCTCTATTGTTAGTAGATTTCCTAGGAGGCTCACATGGACCTACTTTTAATTCTGGTGTTTCAGGTAAAGCTGACATCAGGAAGAGCCTGCTGGCTGAGCAGATTACTCTCAAATTTTCCAGTACTAAAAGAGCTGGAAAATAAGAATCTTGCATTCAGTTTGAGAATGAAAATAGTTCAGGCATACCTGTATGCCCTTTGATTCTTTCAGTAACTTTTCCTCCAAGAAGGTCCCAAATCAGTAATTCACCAGATTGAGATCCTGATAAGATGGTATTTCCATCCCATTTGAAGCACCTGCGAGTAAGTCTGAAATTAGTTCATGTCAAGCTTTTATATAATGGCAGCCAAACATTTCCAAACTAGGTCAAAAAAGAATTGAAAATAGAGATATGAAACCAAAGGAAACTCTATCTTTTAATATAGAGTTAAATAATATATATTTCCAGTCTTTCTGGAAAGATTATTCCCAAATTATTTTAAAGAATCATGACCCAAACTTGCTTCTCTGACTACCCTAGAACCCAGCCAGGCCTTCCCCTGGCAGAGGATGAAACATAATCCCATAACAGAAGAGGACTGAGTCAGCCACATGTGTGTGATATCCCAGTGCTCTCATGTGCTATCACTTTCACTTCTGCCACTTCATATTCCTGAAACAATTATTTGAACTGGAAAGATGACTTTCAGGTAAACAACTAGTGAAAATATATATGTATTTACGTATACCCCCACAAAAAATGAACAAGTGTATTCCACGTATAGCTGCTATATTTTTACTCCAGTAACTGAGTAGGCATTCCATCTGTTTATCTGATAAACCATATGTAACTACATACTTTTCAGTTGGTGGAAAAATGTGATTTGTCTTTGATTTTAATAATCAATCTTTTCTTAAGATTTTTAAAATAAAAAGAAAACATTAAATCCCCCAAACAAAACTAAAAAAAAAAATCAGTATTTGTGACAGAGATGATTCAAGCAAGAAAACCATCACCTTGTTAGATGTTTTAGTGCTCAGCTGCTGGAAGAGCTGGTTAGTTACAGCTCTCATCATCCTTAAGGGACATTAAAGTTGTTGGAAAAAAAGTTATTTACTTAGAGACCTCTTTGATTTTGCTCCAGTTTGGAAAGCTTGATCATAATGCACACAACAAGCTAGAATGTCAGCCTTTGCACTCTAAAGAGTCAATAAAACAAAGTTCCTGATAATAACTGCCCTCTCCACTGTGCTGTCATCAGCTATCCCCACACAGCTCCATAACCTGCATGTTCTCAGCATTACCTCTGTGGCTCTTCAGCAGTCACAGAAGATATGAGCATTCCAGTTTGTACATCTATTACTTTAAAACAACAGTCCTCTCCTGTGCTCAGTAGATGTCTGCTGTCTGTACAAAAGAAGAAAGCAAACAAAAGAAACAATAACAAAAATAGGCATGTTCAGACATTCAGTTCTAGTTAGCGAAGCACTCTGCGATCAGTGTGTTGGATGTGACATTGCCTGACCTACTTATCTATAAATAATTTACTGGAAATTAAGTCTCTAAGCAAGCAAAGATAAACAAGATTGGTTTAGAGTCTAGACCACTGGTCTACAGCCTACCATGGCCTTGTGTACAATTAAATTCTTTACCGTGGAGATGTGTGACAATCGAAAACATCTCACTATCCCCCTTAAAGCAGTAATTCCAATAAGAAAGATGTGTTACATGGTATCAGGAATAAGATTCCCTTTGAAACTCCCAACAGTGCACATTAAAAATTGAAATCCAACATACCAGGACTAAAAGCAGCATGAAACACAGTCCCAGAATGACATGGCAACTGGTGCAACACTGTTGCTGTAGTAACATCCCAAACACTAATGGTACCCTCTTTGGTTCCAGATGCCAGTATGGTATTTGTGGCATTAAGGTCGATTGTATTTACCTAGGAAGTTAAACATACCGTGATTTTTCCTATTCTTTCATGTGAGCCATCTTGAGACAGCTTTTAAACATACACAAAACAAGCCCATTGTCCCTAAGATGGCATTTTATTTATGAAAAGCTTTGAATTTAATTCTCAACACCCTTAATTACGTACAAGTATGAAAAATCCAAACTATAAAAAGAAAGAAATAGGTCACTTTGAAGATATTTTTAAAAGCTTTTGCTTTGCAGAATCAGAAATGTTAAGTGACATTTCAGATTACTTTTAGTACCAACACTCTCCACCTAAATACCAGACTCTACCCTTAAGGGAAAAATTTTTCACTTTAAAAAAACTTCCTACCCATCAGTTGTTTCCAATTCTCTTGGGTACAGTTCTTAAATGCTACTGGAACTGTTTCAGTTTTTGCCAACACTGTGACCTGTTAAAAAACTAACTCCTAGGAAGGTTTAGAACACAGTAATTCTAAGTATCTTACTAGAATGACATTAGAGGCTATAAACAAAAGTATGCAGTTACGTATTTATGATTCATTGCACACAATGTGTTTATATATTTACAGTGAAATTCACTAAGATATTTGATAGCAAGATAAACAACTCAGGAATTCTTTTTCATTTGCTTGCCATTAAGAGGAAGCTGTAACAATCAAAACACTTGAAAAAGAATTAGTCTATCTTCAAAACCAAAGAAGCAAACAAAAGCCACACAATCCTTCCTGCCCCCACAGGAATTCTGTGCATACAAGCTGAGCAAGACAAATTAAGAAACCTCTGTTTGCACTTGTGCTTCAGTTCCCAGAAGTGGGCCTTTCAACCCAGGAAGCAGGGAGCACTGGTGCAAGACCCATCAGACAATGAAAACCCCCAAACCAAACAAAAAGCCCCTACACACATTTCTCAAAATACACTCCTCAGCCCCTGACCCAGTCCTTGTGCTTTACCCCTAGATCATGATTTTAATGACCAATTAATTTTCTTATTCTGAGATATTGCATCAACATACTTACACTAACATCATGTTCTAACTCTGCAAGCAGTTCAAAGTGGTGTTTTTTATTGCTCAAGGTCTCTCCAGGAACACAGTGCCACACCTACGACACAGATAGTTAAGTTTACTCAGGGAAGCAGTGGTATAAACCCAGATGAGTTCCTCCAGTGCTGAACTCTCAGATTACATGAAGGACTTCTTGTGTTCACTGTGGGCCTTGCCTACGTGGCAGAATACAGCAAGAAATAGCACCTGAACTCATTTACCCACAGCAGAGTCATGTACTGAACACAACTCTGCTGACTCCACATAGCCTACAGAGCCTACCTAAGAATGGGTATATCACTGCAGTAAATGTGTACTTATCAAAAAATCAGAAGGCTTTGGGAAATCACTTCCTGTCTCTGGCTCCCAAATTATCTTTCCACCTAACTGCAGGATGCTCTTTAGATAAGCAAGTTTCTGGTTCTCTTAGCTGAAGAACATAAACTATAAAATTATTAAACATTTTAGAAGTCTGTTCCACCCAGGAAACAGAATCTGGTACCAAAGCCACAGAACATTCCAGTTCCTCCAACAAATAAAGTTTGTCTTCAGAACTCTCATTTTTTATAGTAAGTTACAATGAATGAAATTTCTTGAAAAATAACATTTTAGCTTTGAAACAGTCGAGCTAAAGCAAAATGAAGAATAAACTCTAGAAATGAACTTACTGTGATAATGGCTAGGTTATTACTCTAGTCACAGGTACATCTACCCCAAAGCATTTGGCTGGCTGAATATTACAAAGTGCTGGCTATAAATAGTTATGCAACTATAACAAACCCATCTACAAACCTTCACAGTGGAATCCCAAGATGCAGAATATAAGCGTCCATCACGCCAACAGATCTTACTGACCGCATCATCATGGCCCATTAGGATGTCTTGCTGTCTTCCAAATGCAATTGAATAAAAATATCTAACAGGAAAAGGTTATAAAGGCATTACATCTTCATAAAACTTAAAATTTTTTTTCTAAAGTAACTTTGTTTCTGTAGTTTTTAACAGAAATCTAGTGGGAAAAAATACAGACACTGTGTTTTAACAATGAATTTCTGTATCATTATCTAAAACCATAAACACAGCAACCAAGGCACTCCATGCAATTCAATAAAGTCAATAGGAAATAAATACACACATATGATTGTCCCATGAAGAACTTATGACAGTGGTATCTCCTGGTAAAATTAAACAAGATGACAAAGCCTGTAAGAAAAAAAAAAAAAAGTAGTGTTCAATTCCTTGCCCCAAATCAAAGAGAAATACATGAATATGCTTTTGGAGGAAAAGAAGCATTTTAATCTTCTAGAAACATAATATGCAGATACTATATGAACACTAATCAAGAAAAACCTTAGACGTTGCACACTGAACAGGAAGAATACTTAATCTCTGTTAAATAAAGGTAGCAGAGACATTCAGAAATACATGCAGAACTAATAGATCTTTCCAAAGAAGCTGGTATTTCAAAGACATGGTTTGTAATTCCTCACTCAGAAGTAACTGGGTCAGCTCTTCATCTTATAAGCTGCTGTCAATTCTAGACACAAATAGCTAACAGAAACTAAAAATGCAGATTTCTTTTGATGTTTGTTCTCCATCACAGGTACTTATCAGCTCAGCTCTTTCAAAGAACAAATGTAACTGTCTAACTCCTACTACTCTCAACAAGAAACATTATTTACAGATACCTGCTCAGTTACATTTACCATCACTGGAAATGGCAAGGGAAAAAAAACAGCAATCAGCCCAGTGCTTCTACCTGGCATCATTACTGGTCATGTTGTAGGTCTGTTTGAAAAACAGTAAGCTGCTGGACTGTAAGGGCTACTCCTAGCACTGCCGTAAGTGTTTAGACCAGCACTAAAGCTACAGAGAAGAGTAAGAGTATACAAGGCCTCCTCATGAAAAACAGACATTTGTCTTAGGAGTCAAAGAGCTCCCTTTTCACAGTGCCAAGAGGCAATGTTCCTGTTTCCTTTTGCTGAAGCATTAGGAATTGATGTATCTAGATTCACCTGCTAGTGTATCCCATGGCAAAACATAGGATCTTGATCCTGCAACTTACTTGGGGACCAGTCAGAGCATGCTATGGCTTTTGTTTGGGAAACACATTTGCCATTCTTGTTCCCCCTAGAGATGATGGTACAGAGAAAACTTACATATCTTGATGTTTTGCCACAATAGAAGACTCTGAACATGACAGCCAGGAGCACATCTTTATGACCCAGGTCTGGCCACAGTGCTCAAGCACAGAAAATCAAATTCAGAATCCCTTTCCCAGCTCTTTTAGGAGCAGGGGAAAAATGTTGTTCAGAAGTTGCTGAGATCACTGCTCATGGAGGAAGGATGACTCAAATTCACCCAGCACAGATTCCTCTCCCTGTCCTTGGTTTTCCTTTCCTGGCTGAGTCACAGCCTTTAAACACTTGCAGTAAGGCAATGCTGGATGTGAGCACGTGGAGGAATTTAAGCTTTGGAATTCTGGTCCCAGTGGCAGTTCAAGGTTGCTCAGGAAGACACCTCTGCTCATGCCAGACTATCTTTGTCTACCACAAGCCCTTCCCTGGGTAGCAGGACAACTCAGAACAGAGCCAGAGTAACCATTTAATGCTCCTTCCCCATGTTTGCAGAATGTGCTCTGTCTCTGGTGGCCTGACAGAGTCTCAATTCACTCTGTTAAATTATTCACACACAATACAACTGAGTAGGCAGGGGAAAGAAAAGAGGCACTGATGGATGCTAAGAGCCATCTCTCTGAGCAGCTTTCAGAAGATTCCAAATGATCTCATTTTTATTTTGACAGCAGCTTACCATGTTTGAAAAGGACACACTTCTCTGGATGGTTTTTGATTCTTTGGAAAACATCTTCAAAGTTGAATCTGGGGACAAGGGACAAAATAGAAGACAAAAGGACTATTTTATATTCTAGAAGCTAATAATTTTGCTCCTGCTTGAACATCTTACTATGAAAAGCAGATACAGGTTTCTCATAGTCTTTGAGAAACTCTTTATAAAGCTTGTGACTTGGGCCTGGAACTACCCTCTTTTGTACCAGTTATAGATGGACTACCCCACGCTCATCAAACTCTAAGAGAACTCTGGTATCTAGATGGACAAACTTCCATTATCATCTATTATTATTATTATTATTATTATTATTACTGAAATTATCTAACAAGCTTAGATAATATTGAAATGCTTGAGTCAAAATCATCTAAAACTGAACAAATTAATATACTTAAGCTATTTAATTAGAGCAGGTATATATTTCAGTTTCATGCCACTTTGTTAAAAAAAAAAAACAAACTTGCATTTTCACTGCATGTTGTGGTAAATACCTGTGCAATACTTACCCTGGGATGTAGTGAAAACAGAAGACCCATTGCAAGTGACTGCTATTCCAGTAATTGCCCTGTTTAATACAAGTAAGCTTGTGGGTGACTTCATAGGTTTTGGAACTTAACCACCATACTGTAAATAGACTACAGTTGAAATCTGTTATTTGATCTCTGTAAGACCTAAGACATTCAAAGAGATTGAAAACACTACAGTGGTGTGTGTCATCTGTCTAAAGACAAAAATATACCTTGACATAATATGGGAAACACCAGGACAGGATCCCCAAAGTGTTCTGTAAGAACTCCACCCTCATCAGAAGGGATTTGCCCATGTAGGAAGATAAATGGTTTCACATTTAGTCTTTCCAATTTTGGATTAGCTACAAATAGTCAGGAAGTTGCCTACAAGCAGATACTGAATACCTGAAGTGTCAGGAGTCGGAACTTGCACATCTTTTCTCCTTAAATTTGACATTGGCAAAGTCACTATAGGTAGAGATTTCAACAAAGCTTATGTCAGGGAATTAGGATGCACAGAGCATCCTGCACAGCCAAAGTTCTGTTACACAGCTCTGTGTCTTGTTTTTCTCTCAGCAGTCTTCAGAAAAAAAAAGTAATAGAAATAATCAGAAGCTGTAATTTAAGTCTCTTTTCAGGATAAGGATTTCTCTAATGCTAACAATCTGGTAACAGATTTCTCACTACAAATATTACCTTGTTTTAGGGGCATGATACTGTTTTCCTAGATTGGATTAGAGTTACCAAGAAAGTAGCTGGACTCAAAGTAGTATGAAATCCTCCTACTAGCCCAGTCACTAGGACAAGAGATGGGGCCAAAAGAAAACCTGTTCTTTGAAAAGTAGCTGACATTGTTCATTATTACGTTGAATGGAAGTTCACCTGAAGTGCCTCTAGTGACTCTTGACTCCCTAGGAATCCATTAGAACAGTAGTTTGGTACGTGGATTAACTGAAAACCTATAGCTGGAGACTTGGCAAACTGCTCACGCAGCAGCAGCTTGAGGTGTACAGAAGAACAATTTAAGTGTTTAACCTTTCAAATCAGATGGGATGAAGAAGTTGTGTCCTCCTGGTGTTAAAAAAAATAAATGGACGTCTTTATCTGGCTGCTGGTATCAGTTTTAGAGAAGAGTAATCAATACCTGCTTCAGGTACTAAAATGATAATGAACTTAGTTCTAGATCTGTATAAGGAACAGCAACAGCAAAAATCAAGCTGACAAATATCTTCTCCAGATTGATATCCCATCATATACTCAAATTCATCTTGCATAATCAAATCACTAAGTCATCTCACAAAGAAAAGTATTTACCTTAAACCCTGACCCATCATTCAGACTGATACACAGATCCCCCACCCCAGTTCAGTGGAAGAACTTTGACTGAAAAGAATAGTACCTACTCTTTGTGAATTTTGTATTGCTCATCTAATTTTAGTTTGGCAATATTGTTCCAGGCAAGTGTTATACTTTCTTCTGTCAAATCTTCAAATGATTCTTCATTCGGAGAAACTGCAATAAAATGTCACAATAAAGTTTCATCACAAATAGAAAATAAAAAGATATATTTCAAATACCTAGGTAGATGAGATAAATATGAAAGTACAGAAATCATGCAGAGCTTCAGGAATAAGACCCTTAGGCTAATGCAGAGAGTAACAAATCACTAACTTTTTTTTTGAATCTCTTTCTGAATTTGCATAGGCTTACAAAGTCAAAAATAGGATTTTTCTCCACAAATTAGTGCTTTTAAACAGCAGACTTTACAGAATTTAATTAAAAAATGGAAAACAAACAAATGAAAAAGAAAACCTAAACAATCTGCAGTGATGTTTTGAAGTCCTTTGAAATGTCAAGGGCTTTCCAAATGGAAAAGAACTAGAAAAGCCATTTACTGCTATAATACAGTATATACTTTTATTATTCTATTGCACTCTGTTAAGAGTGCCATGACTTCATTTTACTGCACTGTTGCAAAAGTTAAGGGATGAAAAATGCAACAAAATTGAGATAATTAGATGTCGATTATTATAAAAAGGTCAAACCCAAGAGAAACCGTTGATCTGTGAATTAATGACTTAGGCAGCAAACCACCACACCTGCTTAACACATGTGATCCTTATTACCACCACATACAACTTTCAAAGACACTTTTGCCATCTGGATGCTACAGGCTGCCATGCTAAGGTAGTACTCACTGTCGCTCCCCTGCTTAAAAATGAAGACCACCAAATGGAAAGTGAATTGAAGACAATCAAATGAGAAAAACCTTTCCAAGTGATACTTGGGCTGAATCTTCAGCCCGACTTATAGTTAGATCACTATATACATTATGAAGACAATAGCGTCTTAGTTTCAGAGAAATGGTGTAAGCCCTGCCTTGAACAGAAGCCTGTGAGGGCATTACAGTCCTTTTCTTGAAGAAAGTTATTCAGTCAACTTCATCCCTACAGCATGTAGGGGGAAAAAAATTTCCTTTCTGATTTTTATTTAAGTCATGGAAAAGGGAAAAAAATTCAGACACTTAAATTAAGTTCTTAGGGTTTACTGTGATCAAGCCAATTAACTGATTACCCCTAAGACATTCCTGTTAAAAACCTGAACAAATCTTTCCATCATTTAGAATGCCTGCAGATATGGTCATTGAAAGTACTGTCACATTGGCTTGAATTTGAAGTGTCAGGAAAGGCCAGGGATGATAGCCCTCCCACAGCTTCAGAAGCAGAGGTTGAACAGTCCCAGAGGAGACCACTGGAACAGAAGGCAAAATACAGGGCAACATCTGTATTTTCAAATTTGAAACTGGTCTCGTCTGTTTTTCTTTAAGATTTAGTGGATAGATTTATCTTGAGTTGGCTTACAGAGAAAGTTGCCAAGAGAGTTGTATAATGAGATCCTGTGGGAGAAAGATACTACTCAAAATTACAAATCCTTTACATTGTCAGTTTATCTATTAAACATTTACCTGGAGACTCAGTTATGGAAATGCTGTGACTAGATGTTCGAGACAAGCTTTTCAATTTCGGAATTATCCTTTGAGGATGAGGGGTTGTAAACAACTGTTTTGGCGTCTGTCCAAACTCCAGGATTTGTGTCAGCAGAGCTACCTTTTCATTGGGGTCCATAATACTTTACAAAACAAGATATATAATTAAGCCAAGGAGGCAAGTACTTTTTTTCCCTCCCCTTCCCCAAAAGCATGGGCCTGCATGTGCAGTTACTACAGCACTATAGGCCATCACACATTCTTTACAGAACTGATTTACTGCAGATTTACAATCATATGACAGCTTCATAATTTTGCTTATGTAAAATGACAATATTCTCAACAATTGAAAAAATGAAGCAATTTCACAAAAGCCAGACTGAAGATATGTTCAAGTAACAATCTTTCAATGGAAGCTAAAACTGAGAGCATGGTGCTGGTTCTCTGCATATTTGGGAGTATAAAATGGGAGAGCAACACCATTCATATACAGGGCCCTTTTACAGCCAGCAGAGAACTTGGGGAGATACTGAGAAACTTAGCTAATTGCTTTAACAAAAACATTCAGATTCTTGTTAATTACCTGTTTAAATCCACTCCTCCTTCATAAGTTAATGGGTGAAACACTGGAAAAAAAAGTTTATTTGTACAATGTAGATATACAAGGCCCATTTTGTTTGTCTTCCTATAAACAAAGCTGCATTTTTTACTTAAAACTATGCTATTTCAGCAGGCATTAGAGTTTGAGGTCTTACATTTTAATCCTGCGGTTTTTTACCTGAAAAAAGTTTAGGATTTCTAAGAGATTTTCAGAAAGTTTCAGAAGAAACCCATTCTTTCATAAGGGAGGGATCACTTATTTAAACTTCATTAAATATCCCAATGAATAAATAAACAAAAAAATAACCAAGCAAGCACAGTTGCATAACTGGATCTCAGGTTAATTTTATACAGGAAACAGAGAGCAATAAAGAATTATCAGAAAAGTCTGTGTATTCACCCTTCCAGGTGAATTGCCATGACGCAAATGACTTTGGAGACTCTGCATAAGAATATTTACTTTGACATAAGTTCATTCATACACAGATCCCTTCTGTCTCTCTTATCTACTTAAGTGTCTGCAATTCATTATGATAATAAAAATCCATACTGCAACAGAAGCAGCACATTATGCATAAAAAGTGCTCTCATTAGTGCTCTCTTTTCAGAGGTAAAAATATAGTTGCCATAATTTATATGCTGATTTACTGTACTTAAAATCTCTGGTGCATTGTAATTGACACTTATGCTCACAGTATGACTGGAATGCCATACCCTGCAATTCTAAAATATACCCAATCATACATTAAGGACATGTGGAGAAAGTACACTAAAAACAAATTAACAACAGGGGAAAAAAAACCCCAAAAAACAACAAAACTCCCTGAACCAAACAGAAAAAAACCCAAAAAAACCCAAAACAAAACCAAATCACACTATCTTACCCTATAAGTAAAAAGTACTGAGTACCAAAATGAGGAGTTGCTTATTCCTACCCTCACCACTGCTGTAAGAAGGTTTTTTTTCTAAACTTATTCTATCTTGTTAAATGCAAACTATCTCAACATTATCTGTTACTTGTAGTCCTTCAAAAGGATCACGGCTTCTGGAATAAAAATTGAAAAATCTGATCTACTATTCTTTTTTTACCAAGAGGGCACTTCCTTACTGAGTAGTAACATACACAGCTAAAATATCAGACTGCTGAAAAAGTTAATCATTGGTAATACTATTAGGTGTAAGTAAACACATCTATACAGCAGAAACATAACATCCACCTTTGCAAGGGCCCACAGTGGCTAGGTACATGTTCAGAGTAAGGCTGCAAACACTGACACTTCCCACATGCAGCAGTACGTATGTATACAAGGACAAACCAACACACACTTTTTCCTTCACTCTTGCTCCTAAAGACCTGGAGCCCATTAGCCCATTCTTTCCCTTGCCAGTTCTCTCAAGAGGAGAGGGAAAATTGCATTGAAATTCTCACACTGAAATTACAGTAGAAGAAAGTTAAATACATGTTTATGTGGAGACCCTGCAGGCTCCCATTTTTAATTGGGAAACACTAATTCCATTCCATATTGCCACACTGTGATGTGCGTGCAATTACCAGCAATGCTACAGAATCATCTTGTCCACCCTCTGAAGCACATCTTCAAAGATGTAAATCACCATGAAGGCAATACTACCAGACAAGTCACTATTTCCAATAAGGATCAAGCTTTCAAAGCACAGTTATGAACACTCAAAACAAAATAAGCATTACAGATATGCTGTGATTTACCATTCCTGCCTAATTGAAGCATCCCCCTTTTATTTTTTTCTGCTAGTTCAATAAATGTATTTACCATTGTGAGCTGCAACTGCTTCACTTCCTTTCTGCTTGTAGCCAAATATGATGTCAATCCATTCATGAAGATGTTCTGATACATATGGACTTTCTAAAGCCTCTTGGCTCTTTTGAAGGAAGTCATCAGGACCTGACAAGAAAAAGGTTAATTAAGGGAGAAAATATCCCATTCAGTATTGTTATCTCTTTCTCCTCATTTTCAAAAAGCCAACCAAAACATCCGCCACTAAACCTCAAATTTTTATAAAAATTAAAAGCACCGATTTATTACGTCAATGTTTCAAGGAAAAAATTCATTTAAATGAATGGACATTTTTGAGGAAGAACCACAATTCCAGCAATCTTGAATTAATTAATAATATAAGAAGCTTCGCTATTATTACCTGATGCCCAAGGTGGAAGTTCTACATCTTCAACCATCTTTCCACCCTGCCTTTTTCCCAAGTCCAACTTCAAACTGTTCACTAGAAAACTAGAATCATTTTCATAAAATTCTGGAATCAACTAGAAGTTAAAAAAACAAACAAAAAACAACAACAAAATTTTTTATATTAGCTTAGTTTTCATCACTTACACAGATCATTCAGTGGAAAGAAAGTCATTGAAGTTCATATGTCAAGCCCTAAAGCTGGGAAGTAATTTCCCTACAAGACAGTTCTCTGAGCTAAATTGCTAAATTCAGAGTGGCACACATATTTTTAACTAGTAATGTGGTAAATATACATAATGTCTATGGCACCTTCAGAACTCTCATTGCATTGCTACCATCTCATTTTTAAGACATCAAATGAGAGTCAAGACTAAAATCTAGAAAGAACTAAAATTATGACAGAAGTTTCAGAGGTTAAATCAATTATTTAAATACCATCATATGTAACCATTAATTGTAGAGTATTTTAAAAAAAGCATCACTGTACTAAATAATGTTCCTTTGATAAAGGAGTTTAACAGTATTTACTACTGTCACAGTTTATTATTCTCAACATATTCTACAAGTTGTGGTTTCTTAAGGCTTAAAACCCCAAGATACTACTTCTACAGTTTAACTTATCCAGATGTAGTGTTGCAATACAGCCAAATCCTTACAAGATTCCAGCAGACAATACATAAAACTGCATCTTTTCAGCCTTAATCCAGAGTCTGGTAATTCCCATTTATTTCCAATAACATTCACAATGATATTTCTGTTAAACTAAAAGCCGGAAAGCAGGTACAGACAAGCAATCATTGAAATAGAACTGATACAGGATTAATACAGTTAATAAAGGATTCATAAAATGCAGTCATCAGCCTTAAAAAAACCCCCAGAAAACCAAACCTACACAACTGAAAAGCACAAGCAACAAAAAATAACCTAACATATGCCAATGAAACACTCTCAAATCAACAGTAGATGAGAAAGCTAACCAGAGATAATGAGAAGGTTTGAATAATTTTCCAGCCATTTACCTCTTTGAAATCTGTTGCACCATCCAAACAGTTTTTCCAGGTTTCTGCAATACTAGATAATACAGATCCATCACACATTTGTTAAAAAAAAAAAAAAATTAAAGCTTTTCACTCCCCCTTGATGCAGATTTGAAAACAAAACCAGCCTAGTTATAGACACAATGTAAACAAACCTGTTGAACATTCTGTCAGCATGATCAAACTTTCCATTCTGCAGACAGAGCATGTATTCTGGAGCTAAGGAGAAAGAAAAACAGCATTAGCTTGCTCCAAACCATGTCTGCTTTGGAGGTAACTGTCTGCTCAGAGAACACATAAAAGGTGTCTTACCAACTCTAACAAGATAAAACAAAACATAACCCGGAGAAGAATAATGGCTTCCATACATGAACTTGGGCTCTGGCATTTCCTGATAACGCGTCTGCAACATAGGAAGAAGAAAGGTCTGTTTCAAATCAGCACTCCTGCTTTCCCTCAATACTGAACACATGCACACTGTTTCTTTTTAAAGACACAGATTAGGACCACCCTCGATTTTTCTTCTAATGATAAAACAAACTCTGAAGTTCCAATAATCACACAGCTTTAATTGTAGCAGTAATACGGCAAAATAGTTGTTCTAACTAATCATCCAGAACTATCAGGTTTTCAGTGTTTTTTTTTCTCTCTCTCACTTTAACACAACTGCAGTGACTCAAATTCAAAGGAGTGCAAACAAATGCTTCCTTTTTGTCTTTCACATCAAGTTTAAAGAGAGTATGGAAGAACATACTGACTTCCATCAACCTGGAAGATTCCTTCCTGTCTGAAGCTCCTATGCATTACTCTAAAACGTATCATAATATAAACAGAATGACTTTTATTGCAGTAAGCTTGAGGTCAATAACAGTTTGAGTAAAGTCAGACCTTAGAAGGAAAATTTTATTTACTGTTACTATAAACACAGTATTGTCCATGTTCTTACCTTCCACAACCTTAGGAAGCTGTATGATTTTGAAATATTTTATCAATACAATAGAGTTATTCTGCAAATACTTTTCATAATGTTCTGTAAGTTATTTTGAAATAATTAAATTTCCATAGGAGACAATGATTTATACAAAGAATTAAAAGCCAAGAAACTGAAGATCTTCTAGGTCTCTGTGTGTTTGACAGCTTGTGAAAGGAAAGCCTGCCTACTCTGAGAAACAGAAAAACTTGGTGCACTATTATTTGCATATAGAATTTTCAAGTTAGTGGTCTGACCTCTATGGATCCAGATTTCTTCCCTTTGAAGCACTCTCCCTCAAATTCAGTATTTTTCTTATATGTAAATACTTAAGACTTCTACTACTTTTTCTTATTTCTTTCAAACATGTGGTTTACATTACACATTTAAATCCCTTGGTCTTGAAGTTTCATAAATCCATGTATGTTTATAGTATCTCAGTGCCACCATACATATATATATAGTTAAATGGACTTGGGAGTATTAGTTTAAAAGTGAGGCAAAACATTAAAAAAGCAGCCATGTATGAAATGGTAGTAAGAGAGAGGAAATGGATTAAAATAATTTTAAATTAGTACTGACAAAACCAGTACTGAAGAAATTAAGCTGGAAAATAAATGTGGAATGGTTATAGGTATGTTTGCTTCTGATAAGGTTTATAGTTAACTTTAGATATAATAATTCATAAGACATAGCTCCCCCAGCTGCTGGACAAAGCTCCTTTTACTGCCGACATGTACAAGGCCTGAAGGGTTCAGCATATAAATGCCAAGATATACATACCACAAGTCTATCCAGCCTTTCCTTGTTCAGGGCACCAACTGGTTTACTAAGGTCACGAAATGTTTCAGGCTTTGTTAGATCTAAAAAAACCCATAGTTTTAGACTCCAAGCATTCTACTAGACATTAGTGTACTCTAATCAATATTTAAAACCAAACAACAAAACCCCCAAACAACCCAAGCAGCAACAAAGCAAACAAAAACCAACACAGGACCCCTCCAGTAATTTTCTCTCTCCCTACTGTCTGCAAACCCATAAATTCTTACTGTAAATGGCTACTCATCTTCTTCCTTCCAAGTTCATATAACCTCACACCTCTTCCTTAAGAACTAGCAGCTAATGTATGTGACAGTTATTACAAGTAGTATCATGTAGTCAAGGTTGTGCTACCTAAGGCACAAAAGCAGCTGGTATCATCTTCTTCCTGCTCATTAACCATTCCGTCAGGCTAGAGTTAAGTCTCACCATACAATCAGATTGAAGTGCTAGAGCAGGTGCTGATGAATACCATGAGATTCCCCTATTCTGCTTCTTGCAGAGGGACACAATCCTCAAAAGGACAAACTTCAAACACAAACTGCACTGAGACCTGTAATCAAGGAGTCTATTTAGGCACAAGCCTTGTCAGCCTCCTACATTCAATTTGCAATGTTAAGAATTACAAAAGAACACCTGGATTCTATACACTTCAGTGCATCCAACTGGTTCCAAAAAAAAAAAAAAATTTTACTGGTTCTTTTCCATTCACAAGAATCACAAAGTTTTTGAATGTTCAGTACTGCTGATTTGCAAAGCAACCAAGCAGATGTTTGGTACATACTCTGTATATAAGAAGTGCAACACTAGGCAGAAAAAGGTGAGGTATTTTGTCCCCTAAACTAGAGGGGAGGGTAAGTCTACAAGAAAACATCCAATATTACTAATGCTGGGTTTATTTTGATGCAACATGAACTTCATGCAGTGTAAAAGCCCCCCACACACATTTCAGGTTGGACATGATGCAGTAACATGCCTTTTTGTATACACATACCTAACACTGAACTGGAGTAGTCTGCTATGATCCAAGGAAATACAGGATATTGGGAGAGATCGTTGCAGCTTCTATCAGCCAGATTGTTGAGATGAAGAAGATACTGGTAATTTGATATATGTCCTCGCTGCCACTGCAACATATAACTTTCAGCTGTGTGCTCTGCAATATGATTTTCTAAAATAAAATAAAACATTACGAGTTGTGAGGTTTGGAGTTTGACCCCCAAATTCTACTCTGATTAACATTATGAAGATACTATAAAATAATTAAGGGCATAGTTTCTTAACAGAACAAGTCAGAATTAATTGGCAACTTCATGTTTCCATAGCTACCATCCTTCACACATTTTTTAATATCTTTGCAAACAGGCCTAAATTGCATTTGGCCAAAAAAAAAAAAATAAAGAAGGAGTGCTTAAACCAAACATACTAAGAATGGATGAACATTTACGTAGGAATGGAAAAATATTTGCAGACCATGAACAACTCTCTCAGCAATCTGGCAACCTTTAAGACTTCCAAGTTTCTAGAAGCAGTTCTGCTAGAGTTAAGAAAAAAATTAAATATATTTTCCTACTGCAATCAAGGACGCCCACTATCAATAACTTGTGGAAAGAAGTCATGTATGTACATGAACAGGATTTAATTTCCACTGAAAGATCCACTGAAACAGAGAGTAGAGGAAAATAAAATCTGATGCACACTCAAGAAAGTAGGAAATATGCACCTGGAATTCTCTTCGAAGTATAGACAGGAGCTCAAGAAATTCAAACTGCACTACTCTCTGCTCATTAGCTGTAATGTCAAGGTATGCTGCTGGAAAGCTGGGTTATTTATTTATTTTTAAACTCTTTCTTCTATTGATTCAGTATACAGCACCTGGGCAAGTGCCTGAAATAGCAGAATTGAAGGACTGCAACCATGACATGATGCCAAGAAAGGAATTTGGATTAAATTATGACAGGCCTCTATTTTAGCTCAGCATAGGCTGGAAAAACATATTCCAATCCTTCCTTCACCTTAGTACTTTAAATTCATCAAGTAAAAATTGTTTGCACCTTCAAAAAGAAGGACGTCTGCTGTCAGAGATACCAAGGCACTATAAACACTTTTAGAGAAAGGGCTCACCCTTTTTTTCTAAGCTCCAACATCATCAGCATTTTCATCTACACCTTGAAATTTCACCTCAGAAAAATATCCAGAAAACAAAGTCTGAAGGAGGGTAACAGCATACAGCTACTTCAGTAACAGAGAAAATTATGTCAGAATCTATTTCCTTTTCAAAGAAAAATCTAAAAGACTGAAACAATTGTCAGGGAGAGTTATCATTCCATCTTGGCCTTTCCATTTTTCTTTGTGAAGCAGGAGGGAAATGTCAACTGACATTTAGGTGAATTCATTAAAACAGAACTAGACTCCTGGTACAGTAAAAAAATGGCACAATATTTACATAAACATTTTCAATATTGGCAGTAAATATGAGTTTTGGTGTTTCAAATGAAGTAGTATTATAGAAAAATTCAGCCTTTTTCTTCTTTTGTTTCCAGGACATATATTTTAGCAAGATTCAGCATAAGATTTGCAAAAAATATGCATCACTTTCTAGGAATTAATGCATACAATGTTTAATAGAAATGAGCATTTAACTGTTTCAGGATGGTAATTTTCATTAAGGCCTCCTAAAACTGAGGAAAGTTCAGGTACTTATATCAATCCACCTGCCACAGGAAGTTTCTGAATAAGGGGGGGCCTGGGGGATCCACACACAAGCCAGTACATATTTTCAGGAAAACACAATTTAGCTGAGTGGAACTTATTTATCCCTTGTTTTGAAGATAGTGTTTTGTGGCTTTGTTTGTTTCATTTCTTTGTTTTTTGGTTTGTTTGGTGGTTTTTTTTGACGGGGGGCTGATGTTAAATGACAGTGCATATCAAATTGCAAATCAAATTAATTAGTTTCACCTTAATAATGCCACCTCAGCTTTCACTTTCAGCTCTTCAAACCCAAACAACTAGATGCCATTTCACAACATTCATTCTAACCTTTGCTTATTTCTATCAAAAATTGTTATGGCTTATATATCTGTTTATTCTTCTTATGCTTCCCACACATCAACAGAGCAAAACCCAGACAAATTTCCCTTCACAAGGTACTACACACTACATTAATAAATAAATACTGCATACCTATATATGTTGCAATAAGGAAATAGACCTCATCTCGATCCTGATAGTTGTAGAATTTCAAGTAGATGTCAGAACATAGATCATTTTCTGTGCAAAATACTTCAAGTCCCTGAAAAGTTAAAGGGGGGGGGAAAAAACAAATGAGAGCAATTATTGACAAGCTGTAATACTTGTGGTTTTTAACAGAATGTTCCAGTTACTAATACCTAAGACTTCTGACTCTATACTGGGTAGCTGTTTTGCCCACAAAACCTAACATATTAAATTTTCTATTTGCAATCGTAACAACATTCTGTTTACACTGAGCCAATAGATTGGCTCTGTCTGGATTGATCAAGCATAGGTAATAGACATTTAATTCTTCGCATCACTCCATTCACTTAGGGGGGAAAAAAAAAAAATTTGGTTTAAATGTGTTTTGAGACAAAAAAAAAATCCACAAGACTAAAATTTCAGTGCTAACACTGAAAGTATACAACTGAGGTTTCACTGCAGCACTCTCATCATCCCTCAGTCATGTACGGTAGGACTCATCATTCCACATTAGTCTCAATATGAAGCAGTGACCAAACTTCCTCCACGAATCAATCCAGAGAACGTACACCATGAGAGAGAGAAATTAATTCTATCCCATGGAGTTTGAGATAAATGGAATGAGTTGCTCCCTGATGGTACTCCCTTCTCCCTTCCCCTAAAGTGACTGCTTATGAAAGAAGTTTTTCATCCTTGTCAGAGTTCACTCTGTTTTCATCTTTTTGACAACACAGGAAAAGAAAACACTTAAAAATCCAGAAAGGAACATTAAGTACTGTTCACTATTCAATACAGAGATTTAAGAACACATGGCTTTTACCTAATGATGCACACTGTTTCGGCTGGTCGTTTTAAGCAAATATATATACAGCAAGACATTAAAATAAAATAAATACTTGAGCTTACCAGTGGCATCAGCCCATGTCTTCTTTTATAGATGCGACGCACATTTTGCAGTGTTATTTGTACAACTGGCTTCTGTGGGGGATGAGGGAGAGGGAAAAAAGATGGAGACAGTCTAGTAGGTTTATGCTCTTCTACCATACCCTCCTCAGACAATCTGAAGGTTTTCTTGACTATAGATACTAGCAATATGAAAACAATATCCATCCATGTCATTCTAGCAGTGGAATAATGATGCTAAGCAGTTATGTTAAACAGAGGAAGCTTGTCTTTGCTGTGTGTGGGTTTTGCCTGAGTAGCAAAGCATTTTAGGAATAAATAAACAGCAGTGTATTATCCCCGAGTCTGCTGTCAGTAACAATGCTCATGCAAGAGAGAGGCAGAACACAACAAACTGTATTAGAAGGAAGCCATTGTGCTGCTGGGCAACCTGTGCCAACAGTGCCACCTGGCGGGTGGAAGCAGAATGGCACCGTTATCCCACGGAAACACCTTTTCCTTGCCCGGACTTACTTCCAGCAGCATGTCAGAATCATAGCACAGTTCGGGTAGGAAGGGACCTTTAAAGGCCATCTAGTCCAGCCCCACTGCAATAAGCAGGGACATCTTTAACTAGACCTGGTTGCTCAGAGCCTGGTCTGACTTAACCTTGAATGTTTCCAGGGAAGGGACACCCACCACCTCTCTGGGCAACCTATGCCAGTTTTACCACCTGCATTGTAAAAAACTTATTTTCCTCTATTTAGTCTGACTCTAGCCTCTTCTAGTTTAAAACTATTACCCTTGACATATTGCAACAGGCCCTGCAAAAAAGTCTGTCCCTCAAATTCCTCCTCCTTTGGCTTCCTCCAATTCCCTTTGGCATTCTCTGTATTAGCTCCAAACATTCCTTCCTCTTGTCACATGATCTAAATCAATATTCCTTTCAGAGCATTCAGAGTTTTCCCTTTATTTTCCCTTTGTCTGAGTCTCCAGACTCCACTGAATCTTCTGCTTGTCTTTTCCTTGTCCTTAGGGCACTCAAGCTAGGCAGATTCCTTTCTTCCCCCACAGGGTACCAGTGGATGAGAGCACCAGAGGTGGCTCCAGTCCTCAGCCCTCTGGAGGGAACTGACAGTCCAGCATTGGGATCAGAGGAAGGGTCTAGCTTGGTGCTTCCTCCCTGGCCAGACTGTGCCCCACCAGCCTGCAGGCCCAGTCATACATAGATGGAGCAGCACCAGGGCTGCTGATGCAATCTCACATGCTGACAAGCAAATTAGAAAAATTAATCTGAGAATTAAAATTTTCTGGTAATCATGCTACTGCCATGTCCATACTAAAGGTGTTTCACAGAATCATAGCTAAGTCAGTGGCCTGCTAAGACCGTCACTACTATTTCTATGACAAAGTTCCAAAGCAGTAACGTATCTGCCACATGTACTCAGTTTTCCTCCCGAGAAAGAAATTATTAGTTCAGTGGAAATCCTAGCTAAGAGCTCTCAAAGTAAACTACATGTATATAAATCTCTCACTACGTTGGAACAGCATCAGACTAAGATTGAGAAATTTATCTTAAATGAAATGTTCAAAAAGTGATCTTCAAATATTAATAGAGAATGAGCAAAGGACATTTTGCGCTTTGTCAGTAGGAGGTAAACTTCAAGCAAGTTAGCACAGAATGAAGCCTCAGAAGAAGAGATACACTGAATGCAGCAGAGCAGCAGAGATCAAAGGAAAACTAATGACCTAAATATAACTGAAAATAGTGTTCTTGGAGATGTGCCCTACGTGCATGTCAGAGAAATAGAACAGAAAATTAAAACTGTCCACTAGCAGGGCAGATTGCTCACATTGTATGCAAGACCATCTACGAGGCACTTACAGGATATCCATTAAGAGGCTGGAAGTACAAGTTAGCATCAGTAACGCACACATGCCCTGGATTAGTCACCAGTGGCGTCACCATTTCTGCTTTACATTCCATATGCAGCGTTTCAGAAATGCTTTGAAATCTACAAGTGAAGAAAAGGAGTAAGTTTACCTCCAGTTCTTACTTTGGTAGAGGTACCCTTAAATTATTTAGAAAGGTTTTAGTTAGCTTATTGCCTTGGGACATCAGAATGGGGACTTCACTAAGCCTTATTTTATACAGGAAGGAAGTTCTTTGTTGAGACCTGCACTTTAATAGGCACTCCAGAAAGGAACACTGCTACATTCTGCTCCCATCTCAGAGAAGTAAGACAGTTCACTTTTCTAAAACTGTAGTTCTATTTGGTCTATACTGACGTCCATTGCAACAAATTCACAGATAAATGAAACTTTTTGGAGACAGACACATTCATCTTTACAACACAGAATTTCCCACTCTATTCCAGATGCTTCAGAATATAAAGACGCTAATTAGAGAACTTACACTAACTCAACCAGCCATCTAAGTATCATTGCAGTAGAGTAATCAACCAACAAGACTAAAACTATTTCCAAGTAAAAAGTGCCTGGAAAAGTACCTGTTTTTATCAAATGAAGTTCTAGCCAAGCGCGATTGCAATATAGCAGTTATCTAACGTGGAAGGAAAGAAAAATTAATATAGTCTCTGATTCAAATGCAATGAGAACTTAATTATTAAACAGTGATATCACAATTTCATTATTAAACATATTAGGGATATTAGAAATAATCAGATACTTACCATGGCAGCTTGATCTCCCATCTTATCTAGACAAGAAGCCCTGTAAAGCTAAACAATGAGCTTTAAGTGAAACAGCACAGGGATCTCCCACACAGCTCAGAAGTCAACAGAAACGGGAGGGGCTTTAGCATACTTGGTGGCAGCATACTAAAAGATCTATTACTATTTCTTTTTAAAGTAGGACACATTTGTTCACTGCTACTGCCATGTTACTACTTTGTCTGCATACTACCACCTTGCATACTAAAAGCTAATATGGTCACTTACAACAGCTGTCAGAACTAGATGCTGTGCTCAATTCTACTTTTTAAAAATAGATACTCCAAGACTTTTACCTTGGGAACAAATAAAGCTCTACACTAAAAATCAAAAGATGCTGTGATGAACTATGCAGTGATACCAAATAACCACATACCTGATGTAGAGTTTGCACAACATCTCCTACTTTCCCAGCAACATCCAGTTGGAATAAGTGTTCTGTTCTACCCTAAAATTAAAAGTACATTTACTACAAATGAATTTTAAATAGAGCTCAGTGGAAAAAAAAAATATAATAAAACTAAATTAAAATAAAAACCCCAAAATAATAAAACTCTAAAACGTGGTAAAACTATGTTATTAAAGATTGTGCTACATTTCAAAGATTCCAAAAGCAGATGTAAAACCTGATCTTTTTTTCTTTACAAATATATCTTCCCCATGGAAAGTTCTCTGTGTAGTATTTTGTTTGTTGTTTAATACCATACAGCACAATAGCTTTGAAGTGAACAAGTTAATGTAGCACAAACATCAATAAATGCAGAAGTAGTACCTGTTCTGCCAATTTTAATATCAGCTATTTTAATATCTATTTTAAACACATGAAAATACAGAACTAGCAAATGACATTACATTTAAACAGCTACTGTATTTCTTATAGATGAAAGGTACCAGCCCATCAAATCATTGAAGAGTAGGCTAAAAAAGTTAGTAATTGTCATTAACAGAAGTAGTTTTGAGCTGAAAAGAGCCCAAATCCAATCACAGCCTATTTTGATTAGTCATTTACAAAAGCCTCACTGACACACCACCCAGCATATGTGGCACACTCATTTTTCCCCTATAAAGTTTTCCCACCTTTATTAAGTATCATTTTATAGTATATATTTGTGATTGTAACTTAAGCATATTAGAAGCATGTGCATGGATCAACTGGTATTAACTTTACACACAACTCATATTTAGTAAAGGCTGTTGGATCCTTTCATGACTCCTGAATGTAGTATAAAACTGTATCAAGTTTCTGTAAGTTTTTGTAATTTCTCAGGCTAGACTTTAAAAAAAACAAATGCAAAGTGATCAGTAAGATTACAGCAAGAAGTTGGTTAGTAGATACAACTAGATTAATTTTAAACTGAAGGAAAGAAGACATGAAAAGCTAGATGATCTTCAGTGTAATGTATGTGATCTGAGCTGAACTGACAGCAATGCAAGAGAAAAGCATGCTTCAAAAAGCAAATGGAACTGGATTATAGGGAGACATGAAATTCAGTAGCAATTTAGATAAAAGCCTTGTAACATTTCACCCAGAGCATCTTTTTCCTTTAACAGGGAAAAACACAGCTCTCAGAAATGCTAGTGGATGGTCTACAAGGATGGCTTACAGTCAACAATGTGAAAGATTTTGTGAGCAGTTGTCTCAGTAGCTCTCCAGCAATATGCAAAGACAACAGCTCAGTATTTTGTAATTGATCCAAAACAAAGAAAGACATGGGAGATTAAATGTATTACTCAATTCCAGCACTCAGTGACATATATGGAACTGGCAACAATTCAAGTAGAAGATATTTAGCAGCAAGAGAAAAAAGTCAGAAATGATTAAAGGTGAACTAGATTTCTTGTTTTACAATGCAGAAACATAGCTGCACTTTAGCAAAGTAAATTGTAATGGTTAACTGTCAGAAATGTTTTAGCTGGGGATGAATCATAACTTAGGAGAAAATGAAGTGAAAAGCTTTCCAAACGACCTTTCCAATTCTTTTCTTTCTCACTGTGTTGGCAATGGGATAAGGTATTTGTGTGATACTTAATAAATCTTGCACATGGCTGCAAAACAGATAATGGAAGGACTAAAAGACAAAGTAAGTTCAATACATGAAGAATTACCAGAATAAAACAAATCAAGAAAAAAATTTTAAAGTCCTAGTTTAGAGGCAGATCTAATCACAAAACCAACCCAAATCAGTTGTTGAGAGAACAGAGATCCTCTCCTGCCTCTTTGCTGTTCACTACAGTAATGCAAATTTATGAACTCCATCACTTGAAATTTCTTACTTCAACAAATACACTGAGAAATATAATTCTGTCTTTTATAATTCTTGGGCAATATGTTAGTTAACTCTAAATTCTGATTTTGAAAATGTGGTTTGTGTCTTAATTAATCTCACACTTTTAGCAAAAAACCCTTATTTGTATGCCTTGAAGCCTCCAGGCCCAGAATTGAAGCAGACTGACCCCATCAGCAGAAAGCAACCAGGAGTAAGCTCCAATTTCTGCTGTGAGCAGCCTTATCTGCCATTTCTTTGAACTGAGAAGCACTCAGCTGGGAAATATCAATTAGCAATCTCTCATCTCAGGGCTGAGCAGAACTGAGGAGGAACCACTTAGGCAGGATGCAGTGTCCACTGTATATGAGCAGTCAGCTGACAGCTCTGACTGCTGAACTCATAGAGCTGCAAGTCAAGGTAAATGGCAAGTGTCGGGTCTGCAGCATGTCCTCCAAGAAATATCAGAAAGCCATCACAGAGGAATCCAGACATGCTTTTTCAATATGCAATTACTTTTTAAAAAAACTTTATTGTCATATTCCTCAGATGATAATTATCTTACTCTTTCAGAAATAAGAACATAAATCCTTACAAAACTCCAGTTTGCTAAGAACAGTGAAAAAAACCTCATACTTACTCTTACTGTTTTATAGGGTGCAATAACATTCCTTTCTTTAATGAGAAAAACCTGAAAGAGTAACAGACATTACAGATTCACACCTTAAAAAATAATAAAATTAATCAGAAGTACTGGAAAATACAAAGCTAAGAACACTGTTTAAGCAAGCAAAATACTGCATTATAATATCCTGCTTTAACTACCCCAGATAAACTGCAGAAAAACAATGAGCTTTTATATCAGCTAACTGCAAGGAGGGCAGGAGTCCAATTTAGTTCAGAGGCTTACTTATACAGTTGATTACTGGGCTTTTATCCTAATCATATGACCTTCAAGGAGTTGCAATACTAAAGCAAATACACACAGCTACATTCAATGAGGCAGATCCTCCCCCTCTTCTGGTGGCTCAAGGTTCTGTCCAAACAGGAATTACCCCAGACTGGCAACACACAACATACACTGTGCAATCTTTCTCAAATGAATGCCTTTCTTCTGCTGCTAAACGTTTTGCTTCCAGCTCCAACCGCAATGAACACCAGATCTCCTCCCTCATCCAATACCGTGCTTTTGAACAGTTTTATTTCTCTGGTGCTAGCCTCATATCTAAGAACATCTTCCCTCTCCAAAACCCACATAAAACTACTCTCTCTCTTCAGAACATTCACACAACTCCTATAAAAAGGATTGACTGCTAGCACACTAATTTGCACACTGTGCCTTACTATCCACCATCTGAAAGGCGACAAGCCAGAAATAAGTTGTGGTTTTGCTCTGTTTGTAGAGAAGGCTCAAACTTGCTAAATCTCAGGCCTAAGCTCAGGATTGGTTCTGAACTGCACAAAACACACTGGACTGCATAACCTACTGTGTTCTACTTCTGGACCAAAAGACTTGTGGATCATAAGGTCCCTTCCCAGTGCCTCACTTTCCTTCCTAGACGTAGCACACCTGTGGTTCTACACTCCATAGCATCATGGCCTCAAACCAAGGGCAAGTTCTAAACTTGCAAGAATGGATGTGTACCATGGTCTCTTATCCAGAATCCTTCCAGCTGCTACAGACATCCTTCCCCATTCCCACCAGCTGCCAACAGAGCCAACCTTCACCACACTGCTCCAAGAAACATCCAGCTAGAAGAAAGCATGTGGCAGGCTTAGAACCCTTTAAGTTCAGCATGCCTCTAAGTGCTACATTAAAAAACAACAGTAATTAGTGTCTTTCATCTGACATCAGCATCTACAGACCTGAATCAGGCCATGGGAGAATCACAATGAGAAACCTGCTTTACATTCATCACTCTTCTGCAGGATAACTACACTGAGTACTCCACATTACATAAGGAATAGACACAACAGGGGTTTTTTTTAACTTGTAAGCTGAGCAAAAACTTAAGCATACTGTATTAATTTCCTATTTTGGAGGATTTTCCCCCAAATTTATTTCAAGAAAAAACACTGAAATAATCTCAAATTATTATTCCCATTTACTGTATTTTAAAGCCATTAGTTTCTAAGTTACATTACATAAAGACTATTGCATAAAGAAAAGCTGGTTATCCAGCTATGTATTAACAATTTTTTCTGAGTCTAAAAGGCAAAGATATTTAAGATGTTCCAAGTATTCACTATATGCAGTTTCCTACAAGGCCAAAAGTCTCCTTAGAAAAACATAGTTTTAATTAGATCATGATTTGTCACAATTACAACTAGTGACTACTTGACACTTGTAAGTCCATATGCCTTTTATACAAAATACCAGCATTTATGATGCCACCTAACTATTTCAGAGTATTTCCTCAGAGACAGGAAGATGATTGGCAAGCTACACATGGGAGGAGTGGGGGGTGCTAAATACACTTGCCATCTTAAAAGTTAATTCCTCTTTCCTACAAGATGTTTCTTATAATCACTTGTTTTTCAGAACATATAGTAATGATCTATGGTGGAAGCATTGCCTGGAACAGTTAGAAATACTTTTTTTTAAAATCGCTCAGTACACAAGAAAACCTGCCAACTCAAGAAACAGATTACACAGTATTTTTCACAGAAGCAGCTTCAAAATGAAATATACTGATTACTTCAACACAGACCACAAACTTCTCTGGCATAGAAAATATTAAATGCTTGAGTTTGTTTTTGACTGCAGCAGCATGTAGCTGAGAAAAGCTATCAATTTTGGGCATTGGTAAAGAGATTTTAGAAATACACAAGAGTATTTAAAATTGTGTTTTCCACCTCAACTCTATTCTATCCTGAAAGGAAAACCCGAACATTTAAAACAAAATAAAATTACAGCTTTAGAACACCTATTAACTACAATTTTTCAAAATTTAAAGTGTATCCCCTTGGTTAACTTTAAGAAAGAATATATCCACAATCACAACTCTTGACTGAAACTTGACGACAATATTTCAGGACAGCCTCTGAAAACTATTTGGTGGACATACAGCTCAGTCCAGTTTTCACAAAGCTGAACTGCAAGGACCAAGATGGCTTTGCCATTACCACAACATGCTGCAGAAAGTAGACAAAAGCAGGGTAACAAGACCAAACCAAAGATGATTAATAACAAGTTTTATTACAGTCTATTCTCCTTTTTCATTCAATTCTAAGGTTGCCCTAAGCTCCATTATCAAATGCACAGTGCAAAAAAGTTCAGTTTATTGAATTAATGACTTAATGAAGTCATTAACAGTTTGCAATTTCCAGCATCAACAGTTTCACATTAATGCTAAGTTTTTGACACTAATTAGTTTTATTTTCAGTTGACTTCCCACTCTTGGACTACAGCTTTGAGGAAAAATACCATTAAGGAATGAAAGCTTGCTTATTTATGTAACCTCACCCATTTATACATCAAGAATCTGTTATATGCAGGTCTTACCTGGCTACATACAACAGAAATGCCTCCAGATGCATTCCTAAAATATAAATAAGATATTTGAAATTATGGGCATTCCAGTTTTAAGAGAAGTTAAATACATATAATACCCCAAATTCACCTACCGTGTGAAAGGGTTATTTGCTTCATTATCTTCTGGGGCTTTAATACTAATGCAATCTCTCAACGGTATCTGCAGCAAGTTATAAAAATACACAATCTTCTTAAAAGCTTTTTAAAGAGAATCTTAAGTTACCAAGAAATTTAAGTTTGCACTGCTTACCTTGATAATGGGCTGGATATTGTCATCTGGTTCAAAAATAATTGACTTTGAACAGATTTTTAGGGAGCCTCTGAATTTTCTAAACAGAACAATAAAAAGAAAAAGTTGTGCATATGTTCGAGATACATGAGCCTAGAATGAGTCCAGTAAATTAACATATGTAAGAGTTTTGTACCTTTCATCTTTGGAATCTTTATTTATAATATGATTTGCTGTGTGCTGTTCAAAGTAATATTCTTCCAGGTTAAGAAGAAGCAGTGAAAACCTACAAATAAAAAAAATCTTTTATTCTAAGAGAAAATACTGTAACAGTTAGTACGCTTAATAAAATATCTCAGGTGTTTGGAAAATCATCACCAATGTCTTTGCTGTGCTCGACCCCAATAATGAATTCATTGAACTTTTCAAAATAACAACCTATATGGAAAATTTGTGTACACATGAAGATCAACTGATGCTCTTCCAATATATATAAGGTTAGATACTTGACTATAACGTCTTAGGCGGAAATTATTTTTAGGTAGCCAGGCTTTCTGCTTTAGCCCTGATCAATGTATTTCAGTCAAAATATGCAATGACAAAAAAGGAGAGGCAGGAACTAATCACTTAGAACGGATGGAATTAGATTGTTTTGAAGCCAAGCCAAATCACACTGGTCTAAAGTGTTAAGTGAAAACACTAGCACAGATTTTACGACATGGCTGAGTCACTCAACATACACCCTCTGAGGAAGCATTACCTTCCTCACCAACCGTGTTTTGTACTTCCTCTGTACCTCTGTCTGTCTGACCCCACAGGAAGCCTGTTTGTAGACTGATCTGATCAAACATAACCTCAACAACAACAAAACAAAAATAGGAAACTGAAGTCTTCTAAAATATTTAATTGCAGGATCATAGTAATGCCAGTGCAGGTACCAAGTAAATGCAAATAGGCCAGATTAGGGTGAACATGAAAATGCTTTCTCTACGGACTTAAGTAAAACTGTTGCAAGTGATCAAAACTCAACAACTTTCTAACAGGGTAAACACTTGGTCACTGAGTGTTTCAGCTGTAGGGAATGCCAGTGGATACTGGCACAGCAGGAGAAGCAAAAACATAACTTCAGTAGGAAGTACAACTTGTTTGTGTACAGTGCTGATCCGATCTGCACAAGTACTTAGTATTTATGTACACCCACACTTTGAGCTTTTTGTTCTTTGCTCATGATGTGCTTCACTTGAAATGCCTGTGAAAACACTAATAAACACCAAGTGTCCCCAGAGCAGTATTCAAACAGCAGTAAGTATGTCAAGAGTTCACAAAACGAACGGAGTGAATCGAACAGCCTGTTCATTAAAAAAGTATGTTTCACAATGGAAAAAACTGCATTACTGAAAATACATCTTGCGCACTTAAAGATTTGTGTTGTGGCTGTCATATTGAACAGAACATAACAATAAAGGTTTACTGTAACTACAAGTAACAGTGGGTCTATATACTCAAAACTGCTTGTGTGTCCAAGATACTTTGTCCTCATGCTCTTCTGCTTTTTCAAAATGGCCTTATCATTACCTCTCCTCTCTTGGAAACAGTTTTTTTATGGTCCCATTATGCTGGTTTTGGCTTGATTTTCTTCACAGTATCTACTATAGGGCTTTGTTTTGGATTTGTGCTGAAAACAGTGTTGATAATTCAGAGATGTTTTTGTTATTGCTGAGTGTGCTTAAACAGAGTCCAGGCCTTTTGTCCTCACCCCACCCCACTGGCAAGGAGGCTGGGGGTGCACAAGGAGTTGGGAGGGGACACAGCCAGGACAGCTGACCACAACTGACACAAGGGTTACTTTGTACCATGTAGCATTATACTCAGGATATGACACTGAAGTAGCTTCCACACAGTTACCATTAAATTCAATTTTTTTTTAAAATCATTTGGGACAAACTTAAAAGTTTTTGGTAAGCTCAGATCTCGCAAGTTCGGTCACATTTTTAAAACTTTTAAATAAAGCTACATTAAGATGTATAAACAGCAATTCACTAGTAGAATGCTTTTCTATTATGTATAAATGTATACCTTCAATTTATGATTCACAAGCCAAAATATTTAAATAATAACAAAAAGTCACAAAAAAAGGTATAACCCAAATTTGTTTGAAAAAAAAATCTATTCTCTTTCACCAGGAAACAGCCACTATTGACATAGGGAACAGGAGCTCACAGAAATGGCATTTATGGTCCCACAATGACTTTTTTCCCAAGAAAACTGATAATGCCTGTTCAATAGAAATAATTTCTGAAATTCTTCTTTTTTGGGCTTTTCCTTCATCTCCACCTATTCTTTTGACAAACTCCTCACATTCTTATATTCTTTCCAATTCACCTGTTGACAGCACTGGTAATTACTAGACTTTTAAGTTTTTGGTAAATGCAGGCATCTCTCATCTATTCAAGACAAGCCACATTTTTACATCAAACATTGGCCGTTACTCACAGTAACTATAACATGCTTAACATAAGCCAAAATACATAAACAAAGAGAGTTCTCTTTGAAAATTTTCATTATAACTGTCTCCATGAAACTGTTGTACCTTTATACTTGTTACTTTATAAATTAATTCACCTTTCCAAAACTGGAAGTTGTGGGCAAGAGAGAATACTTATTCTTTCCCTGGCAAAATACTCACTGCTCCTGAACCAGATGATTTAATGAAAAAAACCCCAAAACTGAACAGCAAAGAAATGCACAAAAACTCAAGATAAACTGTTCATATAGGCTAAACTGGTACTGTGGGGAAACTGAAGGTTTATTCCTTTTTAAATACCATGTTTGCTAGCAGCATCCAGTTTATCCTTTTGCTATTCTCTCTGTCTCTTCCACATGAGTACTCACTCCCCAGGCTTACCGAGACAGCATCGCTGTAGCGCCTCTTACTGGAGACCAGTGACCTCCTGCGCAATGACCTCCTGCTCACTGACCTCAGCCTCTCACTGACCTCTCTTGAAAATGGGTTGCATTGGTGTGCTGGCAACTGTTAAAGCATTTTTCCTCAAACGTTGTACATCATATAGGCTAGATGCATTTTCCACATTTTCTCCTCCCCTTCCACTTTCCACAGAGCCTTCCATGTAGTTTTGCAGTCTTTTCCATGCATTTCTGTGCTTATTGTTACTCTACTTGCAAGTCCAGTTACTCTAACTGCATTTTCCTGTATTTTCAGGCTGCAATGAGTCAGTTCTGCAGGCAGACAGAGGCAGATATCAAATCTCCACAAATGGAATCACAAATCTCTACTCTTCTCAAGCACCCATTGGAACTGGGACAAACCTACAGCCTGTCTGTAGACTATGCCACAAAATTTTAAAATTGGAAGAATACCATAAGTGAAAGCAAAATTTTCAGACTTGCACCTTAACTACTGGCTAACAAATCTAGACTACTTCAAGTTACTGATAATAATGAACTCTCAAGATTATGATGAATGATCCCTGGAATAACCTTCTGGAATTTCTCAACTTATCTCAGTCTTTACAGCTTAAGTATTTAAATTTCATTTGCCTGTGTTAATGAACCATAGAGTTGTCAAAATAGGAAAAGTCAAGTTTCATCACATGTCACTAGAGTACAGTCTTTTTATCTTCACAGAAGAAACATCTTTCACATAAACAAACAGAGCCACTGATAGTTACTGTATCAACAGGGTCCCTCTTGAGTACCATCACAGCACATGATGATACTTCAGGCTTGCCAAAAGGTTTAACAAGTATCTACAGATAGAAAGGGTACAGATCACTCTCTGGCATGTTGTATAAGTAGGGAAACAGTGCTGTGAAGGCCTGAAAAAAATAGGACATCAATCATAACAGCTATAAAATTACAGCAATGGGGATCTTCAATGTGAAACTAAGCAGTCAGACTTTGGGCTAACTGACTTCTAAAGAGCTAAAGAAGGTATTCCAAAGACACTTGTGATATCCAGATGATTGGTATACCAGATTTATGTATTATTAACTGCTATGTGGTCCTACAACAAGAATTTGTATGCACGTTTAATATCGATCTGAAATAGTAATTTAATTCTGCACATGACAGGGAGGCTTTAAAAAAAAAAAGTCAAAAAATAACAGTAGGACAAGAATGCATGAGATACAGGTTTAACCAGTTTCTTATACAGGGTAACAGTTGAAAACTCTATTTTGGTCTTCAGCTACTGAGCAGCTGTACTGTTCCCAGTGCTGTGTAATTAACAGCACACACTGTAAGCTTATGACTTTATCACACTGACCTGGAATTACAGCCTGAACCACAAAACCAATGTCAAGACAAATAACAATATGCAAGTCTGTGCCCAGTCTACCCTCCCATGCCTTCAAGTCTGACCCCAAGACATAAAATCCCCTCAATCTCAGCAGTTAGGCAAAGCATAAGTTTTAACTGGATAACATAAAAAAATGCTTTGGTATCTAAAATAAGAGTTTTGTTTTGGTTTTTTTTTTTTTAAACTTTTAAATTATAAGCAAGAACCAGCATGTAAAAAACCCCAAACAAACAAACAAACTCCAGTGCTGGTTCTTACACATTTGTAGGAGGTCCCTTCAGTTTCTATTAAATGCATTTGCCTGGTGCTTTAAAAGTTTGTATTCCTATAATACAGTAATAAACAAATATCGCAAAGTTCTTTTTCAGGCGAACATAAAAGGATTGAGTTTGAGACATTTTTCTTATTATCAGCATGTGGTTCATTTTAATACATTTCCAAAATTAATAACCCAATTGTTACTTGAAACTTCCCAAGTACAAATTATTAATGAGCGTTTATTAAAAATCTAAGAGAACGGTAATGCTATACTTAGAAAGCAATTCAAATATCTGTCGACACAAAATGCTTTCAAATTAAGCAACAAAGCTCACACCTTAAAGCTTATTACACGATATTTTTCTTCTTGCTTCCTAATAAAGACAGGTTTACGTCCACCAATGTTGTGGTCACAATGCTGTTTAATGATCTGCAACACACTGATGAAGTTAGTAAGCCACAGATATGTCTTCAGGATCACTGACCATTTTTTCTTGTACAATGAACTTGACATACTAGGCTATTCAAAGAAACCCCAATATTTTATTTTGAAAATGACAGAGACAAATTTGACAAGATTTTCCAAAAAAGTTCAAACTCTATGGAAGTAGCTATAAGGGTTGAGAGTCTGCAGGATGTTCAATGCCTTATACTATAGCTTCTTAACAGTCCAGTCTTTATCCTCAACATCTCACCAATAGCAAACAAACCAGAAAACTTAAAAGATGATTGTATTTTCTTATCACATGCAATACTTGAAAACTGGGACTTCGGGGCCAGGGAGGAAAGCAGCTTCAGTAGCTTTGCTGGTCCCATATGCCTCAAAAACTACTTACAGTTGTGGAGACCAGCCAATTTTTACTTAAAAAGTGATCACATTAGCAGACAGGCCATTATACAAGTTTCTGTTCAGAGCTGTGGAGTTTTCCCACGATAGTTTTGCATAGTTTTAATAACCGGGATCAGTCCATGGAATACCAGAAACAGTACCATGTGAAGAGGTCAGGCACAAAAACAAGGTGGTCAGGAACGAGACCTTACCCTTAGGAATGCAGCAAACCCGTGCAGCAGCTCTGCTGTCAGAGATGCTGGGAAAGAGGCAGTTTTGCTTTCCAGGGTAAAATAAATTGGTAGCCACCACTGCCACTATGACAAAGCCTTGAGCTTTAGAGTGCATGGAAAGGCATTTACACTGTTACATTTCAGGTTTAATGCAAGTTCCGCATTCAAAAATCAACAGCAGCAGCAGCTTCTTGGAGGGGGAAGAAAGAATAACATGATCGATAAGGGAATATCTTCCATTAGAACAATTCACATATCTGGAAAAACCAACACCACCAACTTAAATAACACAAGAAGTTTCCCAGATCCAAAATGGAAAGAAGATTTTCAGCCATAGCTGTGCCTCTCTGTCTGAGGGTATATGTTGGGGGTGTAGAAGCTACAGCAATTGCCAATCAGTATAATGTAGGCACGCACATCTCTACATCCCCTCAGATAACTTTAATGAAGGCTTTAAGAGCTTTTGTGTTGGAACATCATCAATTCCCACATGCTGTTAAAAGTATACAGAGACTGGTGTGGTAAAGAGTTAATTTTTTAAGTGTATAAGGAGCTGTTTGAGCTTAAAAGGTAAGCACCTACACTTAAGGGGAGAGGTAAATTAAAGCATGCCAACATGATTTTGCTTGAAGACTTATTTTAAACACCTGTCTTCGTATGGTCCCAGAAAAACTATATTAAGAATAACTGAAAAATTCATATGCCATTACTTGGTATTTTCTTGTGGAGGGAATCAGTATTCCTTTGAGAAGCACCTCCAGGTAGGAAAAAAAAAATCTTTGCCAAGAAAACCAAAACTCACTGCCTTTTTCAAAGAGCTCCCATATAATTGCCACTCAGAAAAGGTCTGAGGAATATGAGTCAAGAACACACCCAAGACTCATAGGAAAGCTAGGCACTAAGTGTCAGGAAAACACTTCCAAAACTTCAGTTCATATGATGTCATTCCCAATACACAAGGTTTGGGAACCCAAAGGCACCCAAACATTCCTAGCATTGCTCAGAGTATGCAGCCAAGAAGCCAATCCCACTTTATAAACCACAACCTGGGGTTTATGGCTCCTGCCAAGATGCAACAAAATATCCTCCAAACAGAAGTGTGTTGCATCAGGCTTAGTTACTTTGCTTGATGGGCATGTCCCCCCATGCTTCAGTTTGAAAAAGACTCATACATCCAACAACATTCGGGGGGGGGGGGGGGGGGGCAAAAAAAAAGAAAACAAAACAAGTCCACAGCTTATTTTATACACCAATTTCACCTACTAACTGAAGTACTGAACTTATTCAAACTGGACACAGGAATGACAATGCAGGGACCAGTGCCTTGGCAATATCCTGTTTATACCACCCAGGAAAGCTACGCATTGATCCTGCTTTAAATTCATAACCTGTGATTGAAGTCTTACTATTTTCATCCTTTCATCAGAAAAGCACACGCTGGAAATCCACTTGGACACAAGGGTTTCAAGTGGTTGATCCAACACACCTTGCACAATCACTTGACCTGATACTGGAAGTACAATCCTGATAACAGAAGGAAATTGTCAGAGATGAAAAAGCAGGCCAGCCCAATCTGGCAGCAGCCCACAGCTATGCAAAACCAATTCTAAAATTAAACCTCCTCCCAACAAGAGCAAATTATCTATAGGACAGCTGTAGGACTCATTTGCTGAAGTTTGGATAAAAGCCTTCATTATGCATACTTTGTCTCAAGAGAGACAAAGGTTACTGATTAAAAAAAAAAAAATCCCAATGCCCAAGCAGCCATCACACCGAAGAACCATCTGCAGCACCTACATGCTGCCAGTAGGTCGCTTCATGTGAGTGATGTTTCCAGCAGAAGAGATGAACCCCTCACACAGGAAGCTGAGCAGAGGGCAAGACAAACCAGCAGAACTATTTAAAGAGCCCCTGTATCAAATGTTTATACTTGCCTGCACTTGGGCACACTGCCAACAGATGTGAGAAATCAATTTATAAAGAAAGCAATGACCTGAGCCAAACACCATATCATCTAATTTGGTGTTTAGTAAGTAAAATTGTTTGTAAAAAAAGATTCCTGTTCATGAAGGATGAATATTAAATAAGCTGTCCTGCACATGGGACATTTCAGCATTTTATTGTTTTCTAGCAGAAAATGGCATATAGTCAGAAAAGAAGGTTTATGTAACTAGATATTAAAGTGGACTCACTAATTAGTTAAGAAGAAATTTTTTTTCAGATCACTTAAAACTAATCTGATCTTCCTTCCCTCCAAAGCAACTGCATAAGAAGATTAACTTCTTATTTACCAAGTTTCACAGTACTCTTAACCGCAACTTTTATAGCTTAAAGTTTTGCAGAAAGCAATGTACAAATAACAAAAATCCAACCAACCAAAAACCAAAAAAAAACAACAACAAAAAGCCCCAAACCAAAACACACATCAAATTTAGTTGCCACAAAATTTTAAAAAGTCATGGTCATCTCACTAGGAAATATCTACACCAAGGATACAAAGATCAAGTGAAGCTTTCAAGCAGAAGTTGAAGTCTCTAACAGCTACCCAGCACCTAGGTAAAAAATTCTCAGAACCTGTCCCTTCAATTAAGTCATAGCAAGCTGTGGTTTTGCTGTTTTTAAGGCATAACTATAAGCACAACACGCAACAAAAATATGGTGTTTCTGATCTGATATTTCAAAGCTCAAAATATTTTAAATCACTTAAATGCTTTTAAGATTTCCTAATTGAGAAAAGAACAGGAAAAGAGGGAGAAGGAGGGACCTGATATAGGATACAAAACATATAAATTTACTTGGATTTTATACTGATGTCAATTGTTAGGCAAGGGAAGAAACAGAGAAATGGGTTTGCAGAGATAGGAAAAGCTGCCAGTGCAAATGAGAATGAGACTAATCTTTCATGAAGTGCTCAAGTTACAAACTCAAATAATAAGTTCCTGAAATGGTTCCAAGTACGAGCAAAGAAAAGAGGTTCTTATCAATAATCAATCAATGTTGGCAGACACTGATACGCTGAGTTTGTTCTCAGGGCTTTGTAGAAGAGATTTAGATCCCACTTGGGTTCTTTGGGACAGTATGATAAGTTTTGGCCTTTTTTCACAGCTTCTCAAAAAAAGAAAAAAGATTATTTATATTAAATCCTTGACAAGAGTTAATACAGTCATTTAATTGTTTTTTCTACAACTGAGATGTTTTACTTTACAACTAAAAATCCTTCCCTTTTCCTTCTACACAGGAAGTTTGTCCTTTCTCCCTGCAGCCCCTTACACACAACTGAAACCACAGCAGCCCTCCAAAACAACAAGATATACAAGAAGACAATAAGTGATCCAGAACACATTTGTACTTTTAAAAAAAACCACTTCAGAGGATGTGGTAGCTTCATGGGCTGTACAGCTATGAATCAGAATTTATATGGACAGAGTGAGTCCAGCTCCTCATCATGTGGCTTTCTCATCAACAATAAACAGTGCTGCATAACCAGCAGAGATCTGCACCAGGAATTTGCACAGGGCTCGCACGGGACCAGCCTGCTGTCCCCCTGGTTCCTGTAGGAGACAACTGGGGATCCCTGATCCCCCCAGAGAAGGCAATGTGTCCCTCTGCTGTGTGACCCACGGCGACCTATTGCTCTCACAGAGATTTCCGACGTGGAAATAATAAGCTTGCAAAAGATTTTGAAACTTTGTGGCAAGACAGATACAGCTAAGCCAGGTAAAAGAAAGAGGGACACTACCTAAAAATAAAGGAGTAAATTCCGGATACACTCAAGCATGTGTGATAAGCCTTTGTTGTACGTTCATAAACAAAACAAAGACTACAGTCAGCAAGCAGGAACGGGCTAATTGAATTCAACCCTTTAAAGAGCCAGAAGAGCCAGCACTGAGTCTGTAATTTAAGGGCTGACAATATATTGACTATAGTGTTCAGGGGAAAAAAAAAATAAAAAAGGAAAACAAACCCGACAAACTAAACCAAACTACAGTGAAGCATAGCTCCATGCTACAAGCATAACTGAGAACAAACAAATATACAAAAACCTACAAGACGCTATTTTCCATGCATTTTATGCAAGGCAAGCAGCATTCCTATTTTCCCAGGTCCTTTCTACACCCTTTTCAGCCTTAACTCAGGGGAACCATCAGCCACCTGATCTCGACAGCAGCAATAACGAGGGCAGCACAGCACTCGGGCTCTCCTCCCGGCGCTGCGCCGCGGCCTCTCCGGAGG